>CM062635.1:18018319-18125819 GCA_025617555.3 Puccinia polysora
TGGATACTTTAAATGATCAACCCAAACAGAAGATTTTTTAGAAGTCAAAAAAGTGGGTTTTGAAACAATGGGTGGGATTGGAATCATTTCTCCCTCAAGTACAAGATAAACTGGGTGATTATTATTGAAAAATAAAATGAAGATATCATCTTATTGTTCTTTTTCACCCATCTTCATAAGCCTATGAGTGAAACATGAATCCAATGAAACAAAAAATATTGGTCTTCCATAAGTATCACCTATTAATTGGCCCATGTCTAGCTTTTCAAGCCATTTTGAGGCGGGAATATTTTCATTGATGTCATCAAAATCAAGTCTTTGTTCTATATTTTCAAAATATTTACCACCACCAAGGTCTTAGAATAGCATGTGTTATTTTTCCTCAATTTTAATGATTTCCTTTTGTAATTTAAACCACCAATTCTCATTTTACGCAAGTGATTTTGAAATTCCTTTGAATCTGCAATTTCCATCACCAACCATATCCCAAACCTCAACCAAGAACTTATTTAAGGTCTCAGGTATTTTATTGAGGTATTTCACTTTGGATTCCTATGATCAAACCTAACTTATTATTCATTTTTTTCATCACATAAATGAAATGAATACTCAGCAAATATGGGCTTCTGGTTGACCTCTCCATTTCTTCTTCTTCCTCTTCTGAGAAGGAATATTCCAAATGAAGGTATCCTAATTCATTTTCAGTATCTTCCTCTGAACTATAAAATTCAGATGAAGAGCCTTCCTTGCACTACAAAAAATATTTGCCCATCAGTTCATTAAACCATAAAAATGAACACTTCTCAAAATAAAAGACTAACTATTTTTGGTCTTTTTGATTCCCTTCTAACCCATTATTCCCTCTTAAGCTCTCTTTAAACATGTTCAAATTTTGAAAGTTCAAACTATGTGGCTTTCAATTTGGGTTGACCATGGCTGAACTGTAAGAGATTTGGCACAAGCCTTGGCTTTTAAATCAAAGTAGCTTTCTAATCAACCGCAGAATTTAAAATCTCCAATCTAAATTGTTGAGGTTTTCCATAAGCGTGGAATTCAAATTGTTCATAAATTGATATTTTTAAAGAACTGGGTCTGCTTTAATCTATCAAGAAGGAAAAAATTATTAATATGTCAATCTTATAATTGGTACCCTTCAAAAACCCCACAAACCCAACTTACTCCACTGGAAGGTTCATAGTCTAACCTCCACTGAGGATGAACATCCTGAGGCACAAAAGCTCCTCTGGATGTTAGTATTTCTGTTAAGATGTGTGAACATGGAAAGCCCATTTTTTTGAATATGAATTTGAGCACATCTTGCCATCATGGTTGTGTTTTAACTTGTCAAATTGATCCCAAATTATTTCACTTGCCTCAATTGACAATTTTTAACCCAAAGGTGAAAGTTATTTTGGATGAACATTCCAAAATTTTATTCAAGATTTTTTGATTGAAACATGCACGTATTGGATTTGGCTTTCAATAGTTCCTTAAAAATGTTTCAACACATCCATAATGTTCCCCAAAGATCCCAAAATTAATTTTTTGAAAGTAGCTTGGGCCCCTTCTACCCAAGACATTGTTTTATTTTCAAAGTCAGGTTTGACACAATTCCAAGCCGTTAAAAATGTCTCTTTGATAGGTAAAATTTTATTTTCCATATACTCAAGCACATCCTTGCAATCGTTTAAGAAACACTGCATACAAGTTTCAAAATGGGCATTCCCAGCAGAGATGAACAGAACAAGAAATGAATTGGCCTACTCTGTGTTCCACATCATTGAATACTGCCTCCCCCTTGGTTTTAGAGGCCCATACTTTGCCCACAGAGTCAGAAAATGTTGCCATCCTTCATTGTCATTACTGAAGCAAACTTTACAATTTGCTTGAATATTTTTAGAAAATTTCCAGGGGCATGACTGTCTGGATGACTCAGGGGAAACTGTGTTTAATTTCACAAATCAGATCTTTTTCAAGGTGCATCACAAAGAATTTGGGAAGCCTCTTGATATCATAAGAAAACTCTTTTAGTGCATTCACTTCCCAACTGTAGAACTCAAATTTATCTTTTTTTATAAGTACAAAAGCCTTTGTGAAGGTTTTCCTTTTGGATATCATTCCTACAACATGCAATAGAGGGATTTTGTACCCATTTTTTTTATAAGAACAATCCAACAAAGCAATATGATGGCATCTTTTACAGAGTTTTATAGAATCAGGATGGGCCAAGAACAGGGCCCCTAAGTGACCCTCTCCACCAAATTTTGAGCTGGAAAACCTTGGGGATTCCTGGAGCATTTCAAATAGAAGTTCCAGAACATTTTTCCCATTGAGTTCTGCTTGCCTCGCCTTGCGCTTAGTGTTATAGATTTTTCCATTGTCAATTTATTCTCCATAATCAATATTTGCCAATGTCCTTTTAAGTTTCACTGTATTGAGCCCATCTTTAATTCCTTCCTTAAGTTGATCCAAGGCTACACCAGAGATTACCCTCAGTTGAAGGTGCACTGAGGGGTTTTCAGATGGTTGATGATTGTGTTGGTCATTTATGTTGGGATAAAAGGCTTCCCGGTTGGGATCAAGGTAAAGCAAGGATTCTGATGTTTTAGGAGAGGTCAATCAACCTGGGATGAGAGGCCAGGAGGGACTGAACTCAAGGAGGTTGTGACAGTGAAGACTCCCCCAGAATCAGTGAAGTTCATTTTTTGTTGAAGGAAAAGACAGTTTAAGTAGTAACAACTAGAGAACACATAAAGTGGGTCTGGTCAGATGATAGAAGCATATTCAGCAGAGAGGTCCAAGTGAAGCGGGCCTGAAACAATTCAAAGTGAAAGGAAAAGAATCTCTGGTGACATGAGTCTAGACATGAAAAGGCAAAAGCCTCCTCAACCACGCAGGAAGTTCTTCATCTTGAAGTTCCATTCCAGGTAATTCTTGGCGGTGAGCAGCGGTATCAAAGATTTGAGTTAATCCAACATTTCAGATGGGATTGGTAGGAAGCTGAAAGAAGGAGATTGAGTTTTTTTTGTGATGATTTTGGTTGTGTTATAGAGAGCAGGTAGAAAAGAAGAAATGAAAAATGGTTCCAAGGAGAGGCTGGGACTGTAAATCTGTTGGGATAAAAGGTTTCCCGGTTGGGACAGAGGGAAATCAAGGACAGTGATTTTTAAGGAGAGGTGGATCAACTTGGGATGAGAGGCCAGGAGGGACTGAACTCAAGGTGGTTTTGACTGTGAAGAGTCCCCTGGAATCAGTGAGGTTCATTTTGTGTTGAAGGAAAAGATGGTTTAAGTAGTAACAACTAGAAAACCCATAAAGTGGGTCTGTTCAGATGATAGAAGCATATTCATCAGAGTGGTCCAAGGGAAGCAGTCCTGAAACAATTAAAAGAGAAAGGAAAAGAATCACTGGTGACATGAGTCTAGACATGAACAGGGAAAAGCCTGTGGTCACAATAGTGAAAAACAAGAGACATAAGTAAGACACCAGGGTAACAGATCAATCATCAACCAGAGAGAAATAAACAGCAGAAACACTGTGACTTAAACTGGATATTTTAACCCCAAATTACTATCAACCATACATAGCAAGTGCTCTAAAGCTTGTAAAATGATGTTGCAATAGAAGAGTAAGATAGAGTGGCAAATATACGGATGAAAGATTAAGAGAAGAAATAAATCACTATCTCAACAATTTACAATGGAGAGAAACCACATGGGATCTGTGTTGAGATTTAAAAACTTTCAAATCATCTGGTCTCCCCGCGCGGTCTCTATTCTCCCGTGCGCCTTCCTTCTCACCTACTGCGCCTACTGCGTGAGCCATCTTTCTCAACCTCGTCCCCTTCTCACTCCCGCTTGGCTTCTCTTTTCTTTTCTTTCTGGTTTTTTTCTTTCCTTTTCTTTTCCAATTTACCATTGTTTTTCCCTTCTCTTCTTTGTGTCTCTTTTCTCATTCTCTAAATTGTTCACCGCCTTCTTACCCATCAGCCTCAATTATCACAGCCACTTTTGGTTATCAACTTTACCCTGTCTCTTCCGTATCTTGTGTCTCAACTCTTGCTACTAATCTGAACTCCAATCAAGCTCTCAACATCTTCTGACTAGCCATCCCTGCCTGGTAAGACTCCACTCTTTTGGATTCTTGGCTATGTTTCAAATCAAACCTTCAGATGGCTTCAACTAGCCTCAACTCTCAACTCAAGCTCTCCTGAAAATATCTGCCTCAAACTCCTCCATTCATCTCCACTCAACCTGTTGGCTTCTGGCGTAGGATCCTCTCTCTTTATTCTCTTTCATGTCATTCTCACTTGTCTATATTTTCTTGTTTCTCATGTTGCTTGTTTCCCCTCAGTCTGCTGGTTCTACGTCATAAACAAATCTAGCCAATCTTATTACGGTTAAAAGCCAAAATCCAAAAATCTAACCAACGAGCCATGAACAAACCAGCTGGAGCAGCCAATTACTTCCATCAAGTGGCACTCAAAGCCTTGCTCAATGCTATACCTCCCTTAAATGAAGAAAACTACTCAATATGGCGGGAAAATATGTTAATGTTATTCAATCTCAAAGATATTAAAGAAGCCATTATCCGGAACTCTGGCCAAATTTCTGTCAAACAGGATAGGGAAATGGGAGAAATTATCCTCTCCAAATTAGATAGCACAACTCATGCAAACGTTGTTAAATCCACCAATATAACCTTGTCGAAGTTACTTTGGGCCAAAATGACTCAAATATTTGCATCATCTGAAACCGCGAATAGAGCTTGGGTGTTCAATCACTTCCTCCACTCAGTCTTTAACAAACATGCTGTCAAAGGTTTTGTTACAGAGATGCGGAAATCTATTACTAGAATGGTGGATGTAGGCATCAAGCTACCTAAGGAAATTCTTGCTTACCTCTTACTCTTCAAATTCCCGTCAGTCCTCAAGAATCTTAAGAAGCAAATCATGCATGTGGAAAAATCCCTGACGGTCAATGTGGTCTTCAATCACCTTATCCAATACAACAATGAAAGAATGGCTCAAAATCAGACAAATAAAACTACCACCAATCTCTCTCTTGTGTGGACAAAGTCTAGATCTAATAAAGATGAAAAGAAATACAAGATCAGATGCAAAGAAGGCTATCATGATCCCAATGCACCTCATCCCAAATCTTCATGTTTTCATTTACATCCTCAAGTTGCGCCGGAATGGTGGATCAAACAAAAGGACAAATGGAAGAATAAAACAAAAAAGAATCCGTTGATCAACTACCATGCACTAATTACTCTCTGGATCAATTCAGATAATACCCCCATCTGATATCGGACTCCGGGGCTAATGTGCATATCTTTAACGATTTAAAAATTTTTTCATCTATTGATCTACAAGAAGACCTAGACAAGATCAAAACTGGGAAATTAGAGGCTAAACTTAAAGTTTGAGGGACAGGAACCGTTCAATTAGAGTGGAAAGACTTGGTTGTTACACTTGAGGGCTGCGTTTATGTTCCTGATATTTTTGTGAATCTGATCAGCCCTGGGCTCCTGGCTCAGAAAGGATGTACGCTCACTCAAAGACAAGATAGTTTTACGGTTACCCAAGGAGATCAAATTGTTCTCAAAGGCCTGATTCGCGATAGTCTGTTTGTCATCAATAAACCAAGAACTTCAGGTCAGGATCAAGTAGTGAATCTATAGAATCAATCATCTATCTCATCAATGCAAGAACCTCTCTCCCTAATGGACCTACACAAAATGTATGGACATGCATCAATCTCAACGCTAAAACCTCTCCTAAAAAATCTATTCAAAAATGAGGAGCTCAATCAATTCCAGTGCAAAATTTGCGTTCAAATTAAAATTACCAGATCCCCATTCTCTAATGTCTCCTCTCCTGCTACTAAATACCTGGATCAAATCCACCTAGATTTGATTGGTCCTATCACTCCCCAATCCAAAGCTGGCCACCATTATATTTTTACGCTGGTGGACAATTTCTCTGGATATCTTGCAGCTTTTCCTCTCAACTCTAAGGATGAAACCCCCAAAACTATTATTGAGTTACTCGAAACAGAATATAAACAATTATAGTACTACCCTTTGGAGATATTCTTGGACAAAGGTACGGAATTCACTAATTCAAGTCTCAAGGAATTTGCAAAGGCCTAACACATCAAGTTCCGAACATCTGAACCCTACCATTCACAACACAATGGGCGAGCTGAAAGAGCAAATAGGACCATAATCCAATTGGCCCGCGCTATGTTCTCCTCCTCAATACTACCTAAGAATTATTTGCATGTCATAACAAGAAGCTTCTGCTTCATGCTCAACCAAATCCCCAGAGAAGGTAAACACCTATCTCCCTGGGAACTCATGTTTGGTAAGAATCTCCCTGCTAGTTACTTGAAACCTGTAGGTTCTGCTGTAATCTATCTTGCAAATTGTGTTTGGAAGGGCAGGAAATTTGATGAAAAGGGACTGAAAGTTGTTTTGATCAGGTTTGATCCCACCTTTCCTTCATACCTCATCCTCAACTCCCTGGGTGTTATAGTTGAAACTAAACATGTCAAATTCCTCAAGTCCCAACTCAATGATTTCCCCTTCCTCAAATCTCCGGGGCTCAAGATCTTTTTGCAACCTGACACAAACTCCAATGACTTGGACTTCTCCACGAAGGATAAACAATTTCTACCTAGAGAGACCAATCCGGATTCCTCTGACTCAAAATCAGACATTGAAGATCTTGATCCTCCCTCTTCTCCTTCTCCTCCTCTGGAAATTCCCATTTCTGCCCCAGAACCTAGTACATCAGATCTCTATTCAAGACCCAGACAAGAAACTCAAAATCCTCAAAGATACAGGTTCCATCACTACCACAAACCGCCGTCTTACAAAGCTGCACATAAATGTCCTGAGTGGCCAAAGTGGAAGAAAGCTTCCAAGGACAAACTAAATTCTATAGAATCTCAGGAAGTGTGGGAAGATTATTACAATACTCCAAACAACATTCTGAATAAAAAGTGGGTATTTAAGGTTAAAGAGAATTGCCATGGCCAACCTGTGAAATATAAAGCTAGATTATGCTTTCAGGGCTTTGATCAGATCCAGGGTGTTTACTTTGAAGAAACCTGGGCTCCTACCAGCAAACTCGGCTCTTTACAACATGCACTAATCTATGGTCTGAAGAACAAGATGACCTTCACTCAGTTCAATGTAAAAGGGGCATTTCTCCATGCTCCGTTGAATGAAATTGTGATAATCAAAACACCAGAGGGGTCAAACAGAAAATTGCTGTACCTAAAATTAAAAAAATCATTGTATGGTATTTGTCAGTCCCCAAAGAACTGGTACAAAACACTCACAAACTGGATTAAATCTCAAGGATTCCTCAAATTGACTAGCAATCCATGTCTCTACCTTAACTCTGAATTACAAGAGATCTTATATTTCCACGTGGATGACCTTATTCATGTTGGGAGAACTAATTCCTTTGCTAACAATTTTTTGAATTGGTTCCTCAACTCCTCCTTTCTGTTGTCATTTCCGTGTCTTCTCTTCCTCATTGTGTAGTTTCTCTTGTGTTTTTTTTTTCTTTTTTTCTTTTCCTATCTTTCTTTTTCTTTTGATGTCATCGACTATTTGTCATGTTTTCATTTTCAAATTCACTTAAGAGTACCGCGCAACCTTTCCTCACCCTACTCCCGGTGTGGAACTTTCAAATAAGGAGAATCAGCCCAGATGGCTCTTTGTCCAACATCTGATCTTCTCTTAAAATACCAATCCGCATCCCAGCTCCTTTGATGACATCAATTCTGCTTCCCATTCTCGATCATCATCCCAAATTAGCTCTCTTACTCTCTCTCAACTTCCTGATTGCTCAATTCTCCATATATTTGCCTCTATCATCTGCTCATCCATTATTCATTCCATCCCTCTCAACCATTCCCATCCATTATTCATCATTCCTATCCTTCTCAACCATTCCTTGCTCCGCCCAAATCAAAATCCGCACAAAATCAACTTCACCAAATTGAACAAAAACCTTAAATCATCTAGGTTGATCAGATGTGAGATATCTGACAATTATCACTATCCTCTACCGATTTCCTCCTTCTTATCTTTTGCTTCTTTTTCATTACAGATCCACTTTCCTTTTATTTCTTTTTCATTATTTTCCTTTTCCTTTTCCATCACAGCCAGTCTTGACACTAGAGAAAGTGCCTTGGGTAAGAATTGTTGGAATCCTCCCATTCTTTTGTTCAATACTATCTGTATATACCTTTCTATTATCCACCCTCTTTCATTACTACAATCACACTCATTATAATTCAAGAAAATCATCACCCACCATTATTCAACAACTGCTACCAATCCATTTCATCACCATCACCATCACCATCACCATCACCATCACCATCACCATCACCATTCCATCACCATTACCCTCATCTATCATCATTAGCTTTACCATTACCATTACCCTCATCTATCATCATTATCATCATATCATCCTCTCCATCATGCTAGGCAACTATGCCTGAGGTCCTAGTTGCTCCTCTTAAAATAGGCTTTCATTCCCCATCTCATATGCTGACAAGGTGGTGTCTTGTCATCCTTTCTCAAATCTCATATCTCTCATTCTCATGTTCTTTTCTCATATTCTCATGAATCTCTGAAATGTTTATTGGTCTAAAATTGGTTCCTAAATTTGTCAGTTAAGGTGGTGTGTTGTCTTTTTCTGTTCATATTCTGTAACTAACAAATTTAGTTACCTTTATCTCCAACTTACTTTTTCCATTAAATAACTACTCATGTCTCAGGCCCCCTCTGGGGCTCTCTAGTTGTCACTAACCTGCTGTCTTAGGCCCCTTTTGGGGGTTCTCTAGTTGTCCATAAATACTGGTCCTTCCCTTGGACCATGAATGAGAGACCATCTGATTACCAGACAACTAAACCGGAGTGCCCCTTCCTCCTCTTCAGATCAGTTCCTCTTGAATATACAAGAATTATCCCCTCTCTATTGGCTCTTGGTAGCCTTATTATTCCTCCTCATCAGGCTCCTCCATAGCCTACCATTATTGTTTCATCCCTCATGGCAATATAGTCATTCTTCAACTCTTCAAGAATCCCGTCAATTGTCTTTCATTCTGCTATTACACTCCTTCATCAAGTTGTTTACTCAAGGCTATTTTCTAGTTCATTGGTCTTTGCAGATTATAAAATCTAGAAATTTATCCTCAACTTATCACTGTCATCCTCCCAATACAATCCTTGGTATGCTCATGGAGTTTAAAGAAGATACTATTCTCTTAAGCCAACCCAATCACATAGACCGCAGATTGGAGGAACTTGGACTGGTGAACTGTAAAAATACTTACTCGCCGCTGACCCAGAATCTGCATCTCAAACCCGCAACCAATGAAGATCATAATGAATTTTGTAAATTGAATATCAACTATTGTTTGGCCGTTGGACTCCTTAATCACTTATCCCAATATACTAGGCCCAATATTTCTTTTGCAGTGTCTAGCATTGCAAGGTTCAACACCAAGCCAGGAATGGCTCACTGGAGAGAAGTACAAAAAGTCTGGAAGTACCTCAAAACCACCAGAAATTTCAAAATAACAATTAAGTTTGATCCCTCTTGAGATATGATTTCCAGTTACAGCAACGCTACGTGGGGTGACAATCCTGCCTTCCAGAAGTTCCAGACTGGCTACGTCATCTTTCACTATGGCAGCCCAATAGTCTGGAACTCATCTAGACAAAGAAACATCACGTATTCTTCCACTGAATCCAAACTCAATGCCCTACTCAACTTCTATCTAGAACTGAAGTGGATTTCTCACCTAGTTAGTGAAATAAATTGCAATCCTGAAATAAAAACACAAATTTTAATAGATAATAAAGGTTTATAAGATAAAATAAAAAGATTTGGATCACACTCCAAATCATGTCACATCAATATCAAAACTAAAGGGTTACAAGAAGACTTCAATCTATCTATGTTCAATCTCACCTTAATCTCTACTGAGGAGATGATAGCTGATTCCTTGACTAAATCCTCCTCTATCAGCTGCATCAAAATTCTACAAGACAAGGTTTTTACAAAACTTCCCTCCAAATCCTCTGTAATTTCTCCTCTTCCCAGTCACAAGGGGTGTTGAGATTTCACACCTTTCACATCATCTGGTCTCCCCGCGCGGTCTCTATTCTCCTGCGCGCCTTCCTTCTTGCCTACTGCGCCTACTGTGGGAGCCATCTCTCTTGACATTGTCCCCTTCTCAATCCTGCTTGGCTTCTCTTTTCTTTTCTTTCTGGTTTTTTTCTTTTCTTTTCTTTTCCAATTTACCATTGTTTTTCCCTTCTCTTCTTTGTGTCTTTTTTCTCATTCTCTCAATTGTTCACCGCCTTCTTAACCATCAGCCTCAAGTATCACAGCCACTTTCCATTATAAAATTTCTCCTGTCTCTTCCATATCTTGTGTCTCAACTCTTGCTACTCATCTGACCTCCAATCAAGCTCTCAACATCTTCTGACTAGCTATCCCTGCCTGGTAAGACTCCACTCTTTTGGATTCTTGGCTATGTTTCAAATCTAACCTTCAGACGGCTTCAACTAGCCTCAACTCTCAACTCGAGCTCTCCTGAAAATATCTGCCTCAAACTCCGCCATTCATCTCTGCTCAACCTGTTGGCTTCTGGCGTAGGATCCTCTCTCTTTATTCTCTTTTATTTCATTCTCACTTGTCTATATTTTCTTGTTTCTCATGTTGCTTGTTTCCTCTCAGTCTGCTGGTTCTACTTCATATAGAAATTTAGCCAATCTTATTAATCTGCTACTGTGCAACTTGCACAGATAATAAATTGAAACCCAACCTTCCTTGTGTGAGTTTTCCTTTGAAGTTTGGTGAGGCATGGCCATTCATATACTTCAAATCTGCTGCATTCTACTTCAACATATTTTCCTTTTTTGACTTGAATGTTTTAAATGTGTAGCCATGCATGGCTGCCCATTTTTGAAAATAAATATCTGCTTCTTTCCAACTAGGAAATACTCTCACAGGAGAAGGTTCAAGGGTTTCTAGCACCTCCTATGTACATAGTTACACCCGCCCTGGTTACATTAGTATTGATCAAGGCAAATCATTCTTAGTCAAATGGGATTTGAAATCTGACCCACCACCTTGAGTCAATTCCAGTTGTGAAGAAACATTTTTTTCCTGAACTTTAACCCTAGATGAGTATGCAATTGGGGCTTTAAATGTTTTCTTTTCCAAATCCCTCCCCAAAATCCCTAGAATCAAAAGCTTTTTTAACAACACTTTCAATTAAGTCCTTTAACACAGCCATGTTTGAACCAGGGGGGCTTGGGCTTGCCACTGTTCCCATAATAAAAAAAAACCAATTCAATTTATTATTCAATCCAACTATTTCCAAAAACTCCAAAGTGTACTCACTTTAGGGTTGAAAAAAGAATTATCCAATGGGTTAGTATTGTTTTGTGAATAGACTTTGTTTTGCCAATAGGCAGAATGTTTGATTTCCAATTTTCTTTTTGTGTTCCAATAGTCCCACATAGTATTCCACATCCCCAAAATTGGGTTTACAGCACTGAAATGTAGTCAGGGGGTGCCTTGGTACCCCAATTCCCCCCACAAATGGCGCATTTGGGGCTATTTTGCCCCAAATGGGTCAGAAAAACACATGCAAACCCCTTCACAACTTGCTCATCCCCAGGGGGGTTTCAAATCTCCAATTGCAACTCCCCAGGGGATGTGCAAGTCTTAAAAGAATTTTTTTGCTTCTTTTTGAGTTGTGATTTGCTGTTCACAATGTATATGTGTTGCAAATGGCAATTCACGCCCATTTGCCACCCTGGGTTTGTGAATTTAAAATTTCCCAATTTTTTATTAAAGAAATGTGAAAATACATCAAAAGATAAATTTAAAAAATTTTTTTACTTATAATCACATATTTTTACTTACAAAATATTCATCACAGTGAAAATAATTCTAAATCAAATGGGTGGTCCACATTTTTCTTTGTAATTTTAGTTATATTTTAAAAAATAAAAAAACAAATATTATTGAAAATATTATTTCACTACTATTTTTCAATATTATTCCACTATTATTGGTTTCATTTTTTTTCTGGATTGTCTTGGAGTTAAAAAAATCTCATTACCAAGATGTAAAATTTTATAAATAATTTTTTTCCAAGATTTGAAATCCTTGGTCACAAAGATTTTCCAAAGCCAATCTGATTTGGGGGCTTTCCAAGGATCAGACTTAATTTTGAAGGAAGATATATTTTTTTATTATCATAAAAGAAAAAAGGAAGTAGGACAAGATTGTAAATTTGGAATGAGCAGGGAATTAAGAGGAAGAGAATTTCAAGGCATTAAGGAAGAAACTAGAACCACTGGAAAATTTTATTTTTCAGCCAGAAGGAAACTATGGCATGAAAATTTAATTCACATATTTATTTTATCTGGGCCAGAAAGGTGATTGAGTTCCCTTCTTGCCTCTTGAAGGTTTTTGCCCAAAATTTCATGCATTGAATTTGAGTCCTTAAAAATTGGGTTGGAATCTAGCTCTTTGACCATCTCTTTCCTGATTTCAATCCAGTATTCAGATTTCCTTCCAAAAGAAACATATTCTACTCTGGTTCCACATTTTCCATCCCCTATGATGACTTGAGCATGAAATATATATGGAACAGCTTTTCCAAGGGAATTTAATTCTTTTATTGGATCTAAAATAAAAAATCGTAATTTTTTAAAAAATAGAATATCTTTGAAGAAACCACTCACTTTTTAAATCAAAAATTGGTCAAAAAATCCAGAAGAAAAATTTGATAATGTGCAGGAAAACTAGAGAAAAAATCTAAAAAAAATCAGAAAAACTAAAAAACTGATAAATTATGAAATTTAATCACTTTATCATGCATTGTTTTTTATGTTTGTGCTAATACATTCCTTCCAGGATGATGGTCAGGTGCATCATAATGTTGTTTTGCTTGAATTTTTCTCTTGGTTCTTTGAACAGGATTGTATTCAGGAGAATTAAGCTGATTATTCACAATGGTTTCAGAACTCTGAGAAAATATTAAATACAAACATTAATGAAAGATAATATCAAAAAAAAAGAAAAGAAAAGAAAAGAGAATTAAATCTCAACATCTCAATAAAATCTTAATATTGGATCTGTTCATTTCCTCAATATCTTCTTCCATTAGAAAATTGTTGTGTAATAAAAGAATAAAAATGAATCACTAAAAAATTTTACCATATTCAGAAAAAATAAGTATATATAGAAATTAACTTCTTCCTCTGATTCCACATTCTTTTCTCCCTTCCCCTTTTAGTTTTTTGCCTTCTGATTTTGTGAGACCCAAATAAATACATAAGAAATATTAATCATAAAATTTGATATTTTTTTCTTTCTTTTTTTTCATGAGTTTTCATGGACCATTGAATGTTCTTTAATTTTCTTCCTGGACCTTGATAAACTCTTGGGTTGCTCTAACTATTCCAAACCAGATGGATCTTGATTCCTTGAGAACTGAGAGATCTTTTTGAGCTTATTGCCTACTCCTTTGGGAGTTCCTCTTACTTTAGATGTTTTGACTAAAATTCTTCTCTTGAATCAGAACAAGTTGATAATTCTAGCACTGTAAAGCCTCTTTTTTTCACCAACATAATAATGTTCTTCTCCAGGTGGAAAATTATGAAATTCCCCAAATAATTCTGTGAAATATTAATTTTAATTAATGTTTTTGAATGGAACTTCAGGGGTACCTGATCCTTCATTTGAATCAGGGTGAAGATTTAGCTGGTTAAAGCAAAATATCAATAAATCAGAAAATAATTTATTTGGGCTTGAAAAAAAAAACTCAAGAAAAACACTGAGAAGGAGGGTTTTAAATACCATTTAGTGTGGAAATACTCAATTTTGAAGAGTTCACCCTTTATGATGGCCATTTTGACTTAGGAAATTGATGAAATGAATCAATTATTTTTAGGGAAAAGTGGCTGATTTTTCCGGAGAGATGGGCCAAACACTGAGGAAAACAATGATATGCGTCAAATATTGCTGAGAGGTTTCAATGCCACTCTGATGGATTTGGATAGTGATTGCATTAAAAATCTTATGAACTAAATTAGAAAAAGAACCAGTAGAAAAATTTATGAAACATGAAATTTATGCATTTAGGAATTCTATTCTTGAGGTAATTATATTTTCAAAGTTAAAGTAATTTTTTTCCAATTAAGAGACAAATTGTTTTTGGTTGTAGATACAGTTTTCAAGCAGGTATTCTGATTTAAGGGGATTCCAGACTAGAGATATTTTTTTAAATCTCTCATCATAGATTGTTTCAGAATTTGGATTGACCAACTGATGCCATTGATTCTGGAAAGGCTTCCATTCATGTTCAACTTTGAAGTTCTTCCTGAAATGGGTTTGAATATTATCAAAATTGTGCCAGAGACAGAGAAGAGAATGACCAGATGTTGAAACTTTTTCAATGACACTAATAATATTTTTTTCTTTTTTTGTGAAAAAAACCAAGCTTTTTTGATTTTATAACATTTCCAGAACTTAATTGAGGTCCCATTAATAGTTATCTCTGTTCTCTTGAGGCAGGAAACAGAAAGCAACTGAGAACTTTCTTGAAGGTTTATTTACCCCAAAAATACAAAGAAGTTACATTCCAAAATCTTTTGTTTAGTATATGTGTTCCATTGTGAGAAGAGTAGGGAAAGGTTTGAGGAGTTTGATGGGATCACGGTTTGAAATAAATATATAATTGATGTTTCCATACTTTTTGTTAAGTTTGTAGAAAGCAGGAGAATTTTAGATTTTGAGTATGAGAGCTTCAATGAGAAATTTCCTATCAAGATAATTTTTTTGACTTTGTGAGATTTTACTGCAAATAGTACTGAGGTTGATATGAACAGGAGATGAGGAGGATTTTTTAAAGGAATTTAAAATTTTTAAGGGCGGAACACCAGCTTTGGTTAGATTTTCTATAGTATTGTGTTTCTTCCCATGAATTATTCTGTGAATTGGATGGGTTGGAGGATCATTTGATTGTGGATGGGTGTGTTCTAGAAATGTAGCTTTAACTAGCCAGAGATCCAATATTTTGGAAGACTTCCCAGATAATCTGAAATTAAAATTGGTATTTCTTGATTCTTTCATCCTCTTGGTATCTTTTCTGGGTTTATATTCCCTTGATTTATCAAATCAATATGCACAGTTTTTTTTTCTTGAAATTGGATACTCTGCTAGATGTTGAACGTCCATGGGACTTTTCCCATGATTGGATTGCATCAAGTGGCTGCCCCTTTTGATCATATAATAGTGCAGGAGGGCCAAGAGGGGTGGCATCAGGAGTTTGATTAGACCAGGAAGGAGCAAGGGGAGTTGAATCACTACTTTAATTAGATGAGGTGATGGAGGATGGGCCTGGTGGAAAATTTATGAAAAGTGTGGGGATATTTTCTTGAGCCATTTTGAAAAGGATTTGGTTTTTAAAATATGAAGTGAAGATAGGAGTTGATACTTCAGAAAGATATTGAGAAGAAATTTATCAACAAACATTATTCAAATATTTCATATAATAAAAAGGGTTTCTTGGAAGGGTTTATTGATGGGTATTGGTTAGTTGATGATTTGAGGTGAAAAGTTGAACATGTTCCAAAAACACCATTAAGGAGATATATTTTTGAATTTTTGAGGGGGGGTTGTGTGGTGTGGTGATGAGTGGAGTAAAGTGAAGTGAATTGAATTGAAGTGGATTGGAGTGAAGTGGAGTGGATTGGAATTGTTTGGTATTGTTTGGTTGGTTTGATTTGATTTGGTTTGGATTTTTTTGGATTTATTTGGTTTGGTTTGCTTTAGTTTGGTTTGGTTTGGTTTGGTTTGGTTTGATTTGATTTGTTTTGGTTTGATTTGATTTGATTTGGTTTGGTTTGATTTTATTTGGTTTTGTTTTGTTTTGTTTTGTTTGGTCTGGTTTGGTTTTGTTTGGGTTGAACAGATTTTCAGAAGTATCTGCAGTGTTGAGTTGCTTTGATGAGTGGTTGGTGGTGTGGTGTGGTGTGGTGTGGTGTGGTGTGATGTGGTGTGGTGTGGTGTGGTGTGATGTGGTGTGGTGTGGTGTGGTGTGGTGTGGTGTGGTGTGGTGTGGTGTGGTGTGGTGTGGTGTGGTGTGGTGTGGTGTGGTGTGGTGTGGTGTGGTGTGGTGTGGTGTGGTGTGGTGTGGTGTGGTGTGGTGTGGTGTGGTGTGGTGTGGTGTGGTGTGGTGTGGTGTGGTGTGGTGTGGTGTGGTGTGGTGTGGTGTGGTGTGGTGTGGTGTGGTGTGGTGTGGTGTGGTGTGGTGTGGTGTGGTGTGGTGTGGTGTGGTGTGGTGTGGTGTGGTGTGGTGTGGTGTGGTGTGGTGTGGTGTGGTGTGGTGTGGTGTGGTGTGGTGTGGTTTGGTGTGGTGTGGTGTGGTGTGGTGTGGTGTGGTGTGGTGTGGTGTGGTGTGGCGTGGCGTGGTATGCTGTGGCATGCTGTGGTAATGGGTGGTGTGGGAGGTGATAGGTGGGTGGAAGAGGTGAAGTTAATTGTTTATAAGATGATTGGAGAACTCCATGATGGGAGGAGGTTTCTGTAAATAATTCAAAGTCATATTTGATTTAACCATCCCAAAGGGCTCAAAAAAGCAGACCACAACCAAAAAGGGGTTGATTGTGATCCTTTGTGGGTTTAGTTTTTGAGACAAAAAAAGTGCCTTAAAAATAACCATAAACAGTTTCTGGGAACCTTCAAAGTCTTTCTGAAAATCTGGAGATTCAAATATTTCCAATCAAAATTCATTTTTTAAGGAAAAAACAACAACAAAAGGATAGATAAAGAGGGAAAACTCCTTTTGTTTAGAATTATTTAAATTGTGATAGATATTTTGCAAGTTAAAACCTGTGATAAGAAGTAAAAATAATTTTTAATTTTATCTCTTATTTTTTTCATGAAGTTCTTTAAAGAAATAGAGATAAACTTTGATTCCTGATATAAAAAAACAAAATATTTAAAAGTATGTGTTATTTGAATTTTTTTTATGTTGGATCAATTTTTTGGAGGCCAATAAAAAATTCAAAAATTGCCCAAAACTTTGGA
Organism: Puccinia polysora; assembly: GCA_025617555.3. Taxonomy (NCBI): domain Eukaryota; kingdom Fungi; phylum Basidiomycota; class Pucciniomycetes; order Pucciniales; family Pucciniaceae; genus Puccinia; species Puccinia polysora. Next base: position 18,035,475 of record CM062635.1, read on the forward strand.
CTCTATTTGTTGATTTTTCAAATATCTCAGAGTTTAAGTTTGAAAAATGGCAAAGAAATTGTTCCAAAAATGCAATGAGAATTTATATTGTTTGATTTTCTTTCTTTCTTGAATGAATTTTTGAGGGTTTTCTAATGATTCCAGAACTAGTTGAAATTTATTTTAAGGGTTTATAACACCCAGCTTCAGGGCCATGGCATCAAATTTTCAGAAAACTGAATTCTCAGAACATCTGTGTAATAATCAATTATTTTGTGTGGGGCTGACAGCATACACACAAATAAAATCAATGAGATAAAGGAAAGCACCCAAGAGAAAACTAATGCCCAGAAAATGAATCAATATTATCAGAATTCTTTCAAAACAAGAAATAAGAAAAGAAAAAATAGAATTTGAAAAAAGGAAAAGAAGCCTATAAAAAAACATTCATGCCTCCCCATAAATCAATTTTTTTCATTCATGAGGATAAAAGGAATAATTGTTTATCATGAAAAAACCAATCAGACATACAATAGGGTTTATCAGAGTTAGCCAAACCCTCCATTTTTTGATGGTGTGTTTTAACCCAAATTGGCAATTTCAAACTCACTAATAAAAATCAAAGAAACACATTTATATGACATCAGACATGTCAGAGGTACCTGAAAATAAATGGTTTTTTTCAGAAAAATTATTCAAAGGCTTTCACCACCTCAACCACACATCAGTCCACGTCATACACCCCTGGTTTCCAACCTCACCTCCTTCTACCTGAAACCTCATTGGAAAAAGTTTACCTCCAACCTTGTTGAAGATATCTGATTCATCACCCTCATTAATTTATTTCTCTCAAAACCTCATCAATCTGATCACTCTAATCACTTTATCTCTCTTTTAACTTCATCACTCTCATCAATTTATTGCTCTTGTCACTTCATCACTCTCAGATCTTTATTTCTCTTTTCACTTCATCACTCTCTTCACTTTATTTCTCTCATCTCTTCATTGCCATCCTCATTTCTTCATCCCTCATCCCACCATTGCTCTTCTCATCACTTCATCAGTCTTATCATTTCATTGCTCTTAATCTTTCCAAATGGTAGCTCATAAAATCTCCCCCTGCAAGTCTACACAAAAATTACCTACACCAAAGCAAATGTTGCCATTATTCAAAGGGAAAAATTGAATTATTGCAACCAGAGACTCATGATTAGATTGTTCAAGGACAGTTACTTTTCCAGACGTGAAGAAATGGAACTTTTTCATCTTCTGTTTGGACTGTTCAAACTCTTCAGGGGATTTTTTTTGACTGTTCTTTTTTTTTCCAGTAACAATGGATGGATACAGATCCTAAGGTTGTATTTTTGCCCAGACCACACAACCTTTTCATTAATCCCTTCCTTGGCTACTTTCAATGATATTTCAGAATCCCTCATTTGAGACATCCTTTTGTGGAAAGGACTTTTCTTGCCAACTCTCTGTATGTTTTTCAAACCATCTACTCTTATCTTGTTCCCTCCCAACCAAATACTTTGATTGGGGTGAGGATAAAAAACAGATTCAATTTGTGTTATAAAATTTTGAGGGTGGTGGTGTCAATTTACTGATACAAGGAATTTTGCAGTCCTTTAGCTACAGAAAGAGATATTGGTGTTGGCATAATAATAATTCCAAGAAAATTAATTAAAATGCTCAAATAGTTGATTTAAAAGCAAGTGCAAAGTTTGAGTGGTTTGGTTGGATTAAATTTATTTAAATATATTTTTCAAGAGGGTCCACAGTTCATGCAAAAAGGGGATCTTTATTGGATAAAAACCTCTCTTCAAGGGGTTCTTTTTAACGATGTAAAGACCTTGGGACAGTGAGGTCCTAAGTGATTACTCAAAAGGGGTTTCCTCAAGGGGATTGGGTGGACTTTCTGACTCACAGCACTTATGCCTGGAGGGAAGGAGGAGAAAACTTACTAATTTAAGCAGAAACTCCCAGAAATTTGCAGAAATTCAGGGTTGAAAGGGTCTCAGGACAATTGTTGGGGATATTGCTGATATTCTTCAATGGAATTAACAATAGGTTTTACAATTAATGATTATAATATCAGAATGAGGCCATAAAGCACTTTTTTATCTTGAATAGAAACTTGATCCCGGATGGCAAGCGGTCTGGATTGATTACTTAAAAATTACTGAGGTTTAAAACCATCTAAAAGGGGCTGTTTATATACCTTTCTAGGGTAATAAGACCTTCTCAGGGAATGTAGAGAGGGTTTTGCTTGTGTTCTGAGGCCTGCAGGCTAGCTAGGGCTAGTTTGGCACTTAGTCTCGGTTCTGTCAGCTGGCTAGCCTTGCCTGTGTCATATTTCCATGTGGAATAATTGTCAGAAGGTATTTAAATGTTAATTTGTTGTTTTCATGTCTCAGATACATTTCCTTTGTTTGTATTACTTTATTTAGAGTAGCATGGGTAGAAGTGGGTATTTGTAGATTCTAAGCCATCTTCTGCTCATTTTGGTCATTTTTAATAATTTGTTGGTAGAATTCTTGATGTGTTTTGTGGTTCATAAAGATTTGGAAATCCCATTTATGTGACAACCTTCATTATTGTTTCTCACAATTTATTTGAATAATGTTTTGATTTATTCAATCTTCTTAGGTTTCAAACATCTCCCCATCCATCAGTAAACTTTATAAATATGCATGATGTATGCATGAAAGTTGTAGCGTGTGCCTCCGGTACCTGGCTGTTAGAATTAGTACAGTTGATGTTGACGCGCGCAGGCTTGACAGCTGCGTGCGGGAATCCATCATCTGCGGCCAGCACTCATTTTGCATGCGGGTTTCTTGATGTGCGCCTATATACTGAGTGTCAGGCGTGTGTACCCTTGCTATATGAATGTGGGGCTGTGCGCGGGAATTGTGACCCAACACCGATCCGCCTGTAACTCCTAAAATATACACAACACCTCAATTCTGACTGAAATTTAGGGGTGAAACCTATACGTGGCATGATGTGTGAATTATTAGAATGGCCAAAAGGTGCCATAGTGGTGCCTTGGTTTATTGGTCTTTCCTTTTGAAATTGTTAAAAAATGTAAGGAGTTGGAATTCAAGGGTGGAGTCAGTGAGTTACCCTACCTATTTTTGGGTGGGAAATCCATTTCTGCAATAATATATATGGATTTCCCACTCCTTCTATCATTATTTTTTATTTTCTTCTTTTAATCTACTTTGACAGGTTGCTCTTGTCAACTAGCAAGCTGAAAGGTGGGAGTTTTAGAATTCAAAATGTAGTTGTTCAAAATGGAATTTGAACTCAAAATTCATGAGTGATTATTTAAGAACTAAGCTCAGTGCACCATTGCTGGATGAGAAATTGTGCCCTCTCACTCACCAAGTCTTGTCACCATCCATGCCATCAGGGCTGCCTGAAAAACTCACAATCTAAGTCTTTTAGAAGTCCTAGTCAAGGATGTCCAAGGTAAAAAAATTTTCAGCCATAAAGCGGCTCAGATTAATACTTGAAATAAGTTCCTTGGTATAATATGCATAATTCAAATGATGGCACAAAAGGTAACTCCTCATTTGAGTACACACCTGTCTTTTTAGGATTGTTTAATGGTACAACATCTGATTTAGTATTGGTGAAAGATAGAAATGGAATAAAATGAAAAATTACTTTGTTAAATCTGTATCAATTTCCTCAGCTACTTCTGGAAATGGCTTACTTGAATTATTTTCCCAAAAAAATCCTAGGAATCTAAATTGTAGTTTTTTTCTGCATTTTACCACCTTTAGGATTCTAGGGATGGTTTTCCAGAAAGAAGGGGAGGGGCATGATGAGATGGACATTGACAGATGACAGGAAGGAAATGAAAAAAGCCTTTCTTTCAATGGAAGATTGTTGACTGAGAGGGGAAATGATGGTGAGGGGATCAATCCTACCTCAAAAGTGACCCAAATAATATTAATTTCCAAGACGTCATTGACCAACACTTGATAATTCCAACTATGACTGATCATGGGGACTAGATCCCAATTTTTACCAAGAATGAAAATTACTGAATGACTGCCTTTGGATGAGAATATGTTATTCATTGGGTAGATAGTATATAATCTCATATGTTTCTCTCAAGTTTTCTCAATAACATCTTGGATGCGTTCCCATGAGGGAATCGAATAATAGGTAAATTACTTTGGTAGATGAGAGGAGGGAAAATGTGAGATTAGATTGAAAAAGTAGAGGGTTAGATGGAGCTTGAGTTGAAGTCCAAAAAACAAAGTTGGAGGCAATGAAAATAAAGAGTGATTTGGGGATTTGGTTGGCTATCTGCTCAATATCTCGCTCTGATGCCTTTGGATCATGGATTGCTTCATACTTAGTCCTAAAAGCCAAGTTAGAACTCAAACCGGTTGAAGAAGAGCCTAGGAAGAATATATTTGGGTTGAGTACAATAAAGTCAAAGAATTTGTAATAAAACTGGATTCTAAAAGGCATTCAAGTCACCATCAACTTAAAAGTGGAGTTAAAAATCAAAATACGTTCTTTCACCTTGATAATCATTTTGTATGTCACTGGTGACTAGAGTGGTATCAAGCACATCAAAAATAATACTGTTGATGTATTGATATGAGTTTGAGTGGCTCATTCAGTAGCAGGCTAGGGAGAGAGAGAGAGAGGGTGAGTGGATGATACTCCAAAATCTAATCGAACAAGATTGGGTGAGATTACCACTGGTGAGAATGATGGGATGAAATTTGTCAGAACCCCAGGTGGAACTGTGAGAATAGGCTTACCAGGAGTTTTTGATGGCCTTCTTGATGGATGATCTAGTGTTAGACTCCCAGGGTGAATTGGAAGAGGATATTGGGAGGAAGTGGGTGAGTTGTCTTGCTGCTGTTGGTGATGATATTTTGAGGGTAATGGGATGTTTTTGAAGCAATGGATATGTGAATCAATAGAGATGAGATGTGTGTAAAGGGATGAAGATGGAATTGGTATGGATTTGCTGAGGTGGAGTTGTGGATGCATGCTTTGAATGAAATGGATGGTGGATGGATGATGATGCATAAATGGCAGATTTGATTTTCCAAATCAACCATTTACATGAAGCAAACTATTTTTACATACACCAATTAGGGATTATGTGTATTTCAGAAACTCACCATGAAAATGGCATGTTTGGTCAAAAAAAATGGCAGGTTTCAAATGACAGGTTTGCTAACTCTGATATGCCCTAATATTTAATGAATCTCATAAACAAAATAAAGTGTTTTCCTTATTTTTGGAAGGCCAAATGGAGATAAAAAAATTATCAAATCATTGATAATCCTACACAAAATAAAATCTTATTTTGAAAAACATTCACATTCTTGTAGAGAATCCCCAACACTAAAATGTTTTTTTATAATCAAAAATTTATTTTATCTAATTTCCATAATTTCTTTTTATTTTTCCACAAAAACTATGGGAATTTCTTGGCTTTATCTTGGGAGGAAGCTATTTTGAAACAACCAAATTACTAAGGTTCACCCCATTTTTGGCATGAGAATGTCCACATACAGATATTTTTGGCATGCACAGTTTCACATGCTCACATGCTACTGATTTTTGAATTTGGGGGTGTTCAAACCACAGATTGTGTCATTTGGATATTTGCACAAAAATTAAATGGAATGTGGACTTGTGAATGCCAAAAAATGGGGTTTCATTCAAAAATAAATAAATAAAATAAAAAATAAAATAAATAAAAAACTTCAAATTGTGTTAAAATTGGAAAATAATATTTTAAATGAGCCAATTGATGGGATTGAAAATAAATTAAATAAAATTGACCAAAGGAAAGCCGTATTTTTTATGTTTTTTCTAAATTATTGTGAAAATTCCATTTTTTCCTCAATAAATTCAGAAGATATATAAAAATATCTGAAAATAAAATAGAAAAGAATTAAAAAAGCTAAAAATATCATTAAATTAAAAATTTGCTATTTTTTTATTTGAAATATTTTGAAGCTTGCATGATTTCATACATAAAAATTTCAAAATGAAATTTCTTAATATGACAGGCTCAAATTTATTGCATTCTATACAAGTCAAAATTTGTGAAAAGAATACTTCTTCTTGGTGGTTTGATTCAGGATGCATTTTTTTTATTATAAATTGTTTAGAATTTTTTTGTATTCTTCAATATATTTTTTGCATTCCTTGGAAGAAAACATTGAATTTTTTAATAATTTTTCACCAAAAATAGAAAAAATTTTCTTTCTTGTATTAAATTTATTTTCTTAAATTGACTAGGTCTCATCAATTGGTTCATTTTCTGTATTCATTTTTATTAAACATTTTTTCAATTAATTTTTAATTTTTTGGATAGTTTCAAAAAAATATTGCTTGAGATACTCATCATTTTTTGGCATTCACACTTCCAAACACCACCATTTATCTTATGCAAAGATATAGATGCCAAAAAAATATTAATACACCATATTTTGGCATGTGCAACTGTGAATGCAAAATATATTGGCCTGTGAAAATTTGCCTGCCAAAGATATTGTTGTGTGGACCTGTGAATGCAAAAGATATTGAAATTTTAAAATGTGCATTTCAACTATATTAGTGTGTGTAACAGTGCATGCCAAAGCTACTGGATTTTATAACTGTGCACACCAAAGATATAATTCCATATGAAATTTTGTGGCATCAAAATAGCTTCCCCCTTAATTTTTCAAAAGGATTTTTGAATCCAGACAGGTCTTTCAAATCATAAAAGATTATGATGTATTTTGAAGAAAAGAAAAAAAATCAAATTTCCTTTTTTTTTTTGAAAGATATCATTCATCTCCTTCTGTTCCAATTTGGATATTAGGGCCTATCAGAGTTAAGAAAACCCGCCATTGTTTAATGGTGGGTGTCAAACCAAATCGGAAATTTCAAATACGCCATTAAAAATCAAAAAAAACCACTTATTTCAGATCAGATGTGTCAGAGTTACCTGGAAATAAATTGGTTTTTTCAAATAAATTATATAAGGGCTTTCACCGGTTCAACCATGTCATTCCACATCATCACCCCTGGTTTCAAACTCCGGCCTCATTGGAAAAATTGTACCTCCAACATCATCCAAAAAAAATTGATTTTCATTGCTCTCATCACTTCATCACTCTCATCCCCGCATCACTTCATCACTCTCTTCTTGCTTCATCACTCTCATCACTTTATTTCTTTCATCACATCCATTCTCTCATTGCTTCATTGCTTCATCCCTGCTTTCATCACATCCCTTTATCACTTCATTCCTTCATCACTTTATTGCTTCATCCCTCATCCCCGCTTTCATCACATCCCTTCATCACTTCATTGCTTCATCACTTTATTGCTTCATCCCTTCATCCCTCTTACTCTTTTTAAATGGCCCCTTCACAATCCACCTCCCGCAATTCCACTAAACAAACCAATGGAAAAAAGAAAACATCCCCCAGGAACTCAACATTCAACAATCCTCCCCTATCAGCTTCCAAAGGCTCAAGTCAGCTCAAGAGAGCTGATCACATTATCCTGGTAAACTGGCTCAAAATTCCCTCCAACTATGATACTTGCTTTTGATTCAACAATGAAACACGTGTTGGCCAACCTCCATCCTCCAAGTTCAATTTTTATCTCCTGATGGCCAATGAACTCAAGAATAAATTTAATAAAAGGTAGGCTGGATCTGTCATCCAAACAGATGAGGGAGCTATTCAAGAATTATTGAGCCAAGTACAAAAAGGACCACTACATTTCAATCTCCACTGGCTTTGATATAACCAACTCCAACAAATCCAAAGGAATCAACTTGGTGGTTGATAATTTGGAGTCCATTTTTCCTTTTTACACTCAAATGGATTAAATATTTGGAAAGAAGGCCAACATCACCCTTCTTTCGGCTTTTGATGCCCAACAATCTGATTCAGTTGATGCCAAGGACTTGGCTGTGGATAAATTTTGTTGATTGTTGAAGGAAATTTGTCACAAATTTGATGTCCTTCTTCTCTTCCTCAGAGAGTTTATTCAAAGGGAGAAATTTTATTATGGCCACAAGAGAGTCTTGACAATTGGTTTGGTCAAATCAACAACTTTTCCACTGGTGTGGAAACTTTAGGGAGCAACACCCCAGAAGTCGTCCTCAAGTTCCGGAAGTTATTGATCAAAGCGTCTGTGAGGAGATTGGATGCAGCCGTTAAAGAGAGAGAGAGGGAGAGAGAGAGAGAAATAATAAGATGAATTCCTTCCTTTCCAATCCAATCCAATCCGATGCCATAAAAAGTGATATCCTTGAGTGCAGTCCAGTCCGTGAAGTCCAGTGCTTCCCCCTCCCTCCCCTACGCCCAGAGTTGAGAGCAAAGTATTTAAGTCCTCCCTCTCAACCCTAACCTAAGTAAAACCACAAGTAAGCAAGAATGATGAAATACAACCCCTAAGCACAGAACCCTAGCCCAATACTACCCCTCCATCCCTTTCCCCATAACCCATGCCCCTCAATATCAACGTACTCCCAGCTTGCCTGCCCGCGCGCGTCCGCCCAACAACCCGTTCCAGGTATCCGCGTACCCGCGTGACCCAATCCGCGCGTCTTGCAATGCGCGGTCCGCCTGGTCCGCGCGAGCCGTCCGATCCGCGCAAGCTTTCCGATCCACGCAAGCCTTCCGACCCAAGCAAGCTTTCCAATCCACGCAAGCCTTCTGATCCGCGCAAGCTTTCCGATCCACGCAAGCCTTCTGACCCAAGCAAGCTTTCCAATCTACGCAAGCCTTCTGATCCGCGCAAGCTTTCCAATCCGCGCAAGCCTTCTGATCCGCGCAAGCCTTCCAATCCGCGCAAGCCTTCCAATCCGCGCAAGCTTTCTGGTCCGCGCGATCCGTCGTCTCCCGTCTCCAGGTGCAGAGCCCAACCCAACCGCTGCTGGGCCTACCTGACTGCTGCTGAGCCCGCAGCGCGGCTAGCTGCGACAAGGCCCTTCCCATTGCTGAGCGCGCCGCCTGCAGCCCTTTCCTGACTCGCATTCATAAAAGAGCACCACACCGGTGAAGAAATGGAACTTTGCAATCTTCTGTTTGGCCTAATCAATCTCTTCAGGGGTGGGCTTTTGTTTGTTCTTTTCCTTTTTGGCAGAAAGAGGAGGGTACAAATCCAAAGTTTGCAGCTTTTGTATAGACCATAGAATCTTTTCCAAAAACTGTTCTTCAGCCACTTTCAAAGACATTTCAGATTCTCTCATTTGGGCCCCCTTTTGCCAAAGAGCCCTCTTCTTTGCACCTCTCTTCATGATTTTCAACGCATCTCCTTCCATCTTGTTCCCTCTCATGCAACTGTTTTGCTTGGGGTGAGGATCAAGATTGGGGTTAGGATCAAGATGGGATTCAATATGTTGTATAACATTGGGATCATGGCAGGAAAAGCATGGGTCTTTGAGGGTAGTGGCAGAGTTATAAGCCAAAATTTATTTGCACACTATGGGAGTTGAACCCATGACCTCAACCTTGGTGAGTAATGCTTTAACCACTAAGCTAAGTGTGCCATTGACAGATGAGTCAATGTGCCTTTCCAAAATCTCAGCCTCATCATATATTACCACACTACAAAATTCCACTAAAAATCACAACACTCATCACCACACCACACACTCACCACACCACAAACAACTCATCATCCATCACCACTCCTCAATAAAAACAACTCAACAATCCAAAACTTTAAAATAAACCCTTCTCAATGCAATTATTCCATCAAAAATTCAATGGCCCATCAATCAGTCAAAGGGGGGGCTGGTCAATTGGCCCCCTGATCAATTAAAGGGGGGGCGGTCAATTGGCCCATAGATTACTCAAAGGGGGGGAGCTGGTCAATTGGCCCATCAATTGGTCAAAGGGGGGGGCCACTCAATGGGCCACCTGCTCAATCAAAGGGGGGGGGGCGGTCAATTGGCCCATAGATTGGTCAAAGGGGGGGAGATCAATTGGCCCCCTGATCAATCAAAGGGGTGGCTGGTCAATTGGCGCATTGATTGGTAAAAGGGGGGGCTGTTCAATTGGCCCATTGATTGGTCAAAGGGGGGGCTGTTCAATTGGACCATTGATTGTTCAAAGGGGGGGCGTTGTGGAAACAGGGAGGGTAAAACTCCCCTAATTATTGTCAAGTTCCAAAATCAATGGTCCTAGCATCTGTAAGGATTAAGATGCTCCAGTAAAAAGAGAGAGACAGAGAGAGATAGAGATGAATTTCCTTTCATCCATCCATCCTCTTTCCTCTTTTCCTTTTGCTTTCCTTGTGCCAAAATCCAATGATAAGATAAGATCCTCCCAGAGCTGGGGTTGAGAGTGCGGACTTTATGCCCACCCTCTCAACCCTAACCAAAGTACAAGCGCAATAACATCCCAACAACAAATTTAAAAGAAACCCTAAGCCCAGAACCATAGCCTAACCCTAGCCTAACCCTAACCCATTCCCTGCCCGCTTACCATTACTTACATCCAGTTTGTCCTTCTCATGATGCAGCCCTCCGCTATGCCCTACTTGGAGCCCCGGCTTGTCTGTATCCGCTTTGCCCGCCCCGTGATTCCCTGCCCCGCAGGTTGGCCCGCGCCCATAGCCCCCATTTCCCCACCCTACTTCCCCAAACTAGCTGCCCGCAAACCTGGTTGGGCCAGCTCCATTCTTGGGTCTGTAATGTCCAAGCGGGCCGCGGCCCATCACACCCAATCAAGCCCAACCCATGCCCAGTACTCCAAGCCCTGCGGTGCCTACTGCTGAGCCCGCTGCGGCTGCTTCTGTGCCCGCAGAGGTCACTGATGAGACCACGCGCATCCAAAAGCTGAGCCTGAGCGCGCCGACTGCAGCACGGTTCCCAATCCAAGACTATATAACAACACCACATCCCCCCCAACTTGAGTTCTGTCCCCAGAGGTCTTCCAATTGCTACCTTGACCGTCACGGCACCCACTACCAAGGTCAGCCCCTCCTACTAGGCCTTATCCTACCATGGTTCCGCCGTGCACTTTCTGTGCCAGGAATGGGTTGCCCTGCACCCACCTCTGCTGCTGTTGTGCGTGCTTGCCCTTCCGCACCTGTCAGGGACATTGCTTGCTTGGAAACACCATGCCACAAGCTTTTCCTGGACCTAATCTGGCTTGCCATGGCTTGTTTGTGGTCTCTCTCAATGAGTCAATCTTGGAGCAGGCATGGACCCCACCTGGATATCCTTCATCCAATCGTCCCTGCGCTCTGCCTCCACCAAACTTGGCCAAAAGCTGGGTCTCATCCTCTCTGTTCCGCCGTTCTGGACTGCTGTGTAAGGAGAACTTTGCAAACCCCACATTGTGGAAACAAGAGAGGTGATACCCCCCAAATTTGTCCTCAAGCTCCAGAAGTTATTGGTCTAAGCGTCTGTAAGGAGATTGGATGCAATGAGTTTAAGAGTAGAGAGAGTGATGATAAGATAAATTCCTCCTTTCCAATCCTTCCCCTACCATTCCCCAGTGATCTGTATATTGTGATGATCCAATAATGAGATGATATACGGTGATGTATATACCTGATAATGAGATTATAATGAGATGTATGATCCAACCCGGAGTTGAGAGTGAGGTGTTTTTGAGTCCTCCCTCTCAACCCTAACCTAGATACAACCACAAGCAACAAGATAGATGAAATATGACCCCAAGTACAGAACCCTAGCTCCACCCTAACCCTACCCTGTACCACCCATCCCATCTGAAACCCTCCCCTTCAATATCACATACGTCTGGTTTGTTGTTCTCATGGCGCAGCCCTCCGCCGCGCCCTACTCGGAGCCCCCCGGGTTTATCCGTCCGCATGCGTCTGCGGATCCTGCAATCCGTGAGTCGGCCCGCGCTTATACCCGCGCAAACCTCTTATCCCGCAATCCGTGAGTTGGCCCACGCTTATCCCCGCGCAAACCTCCCCGGTGTGTATAACCCCTGATCGCCCCACCCTTGCCTTCCGGACTAGCCACCCACAAGCTTGGTTGGGCCGGCTCCATCACTTGGTCTGCATTCCCTGGGCCAGTCACGGCCCGCAACGCAGCTCCCAATCCAAGGTTATAAATACAACACCACAACGGACTGGCAAGCGGCTCTCCACTTCTGGGCTGACCAAGTCCTTGTCAATCAAGGCACAACCAACCCACAAGTCAAGGAACTCTTTGGACGGCGCCCGGCTCTGCCTCCAGCCCTTAGCCCAACTCCTGGTCCTCCGCCCCCTCCTCTCCCAGCTCCCAGAACCCCTCCAGCGGTGTGACTGTCACCGTCCCCGCATTTGTCATCAGAGCCCGCGGAACGCGCTTTGACTCCGGCGTCCCCAGAACAGGTTTTCATCTCTTCCTCCCCTGCTCCAACCCGGCTCCAACTTGCGCAGCCACTCTGGAGATCCTGGACATCCCTACCAGTCTGGCGCTAAGGGAGGCGCCCTTTGAGGACTTTGTGGCCAAGTTGAATGATCTCCTCGGGGCGCTTATGGAGCCAAAGCCCAACGCAAATTATTGGCGGCCTTCCAAGGACTTGTGGACCTGGCGCGGGTGGAGATTTTGGAGGTTATGGGCCTAATTTAGGAATATTTCCCCCTCTCCCTTTTCCCTCTTGTGTTCATTTGTCTTTTACCATGCCTTTCTGTACTTCACAACAAAATTGACTTTTGGCGCGCTATCATTAGTTGAGTGAGCCGCCTTGGGCCTGAAGTGAGAGTGAGATTGAGTCCGTAATCTGCGCCCACCCGTGTGGGAGCCCTGCAATCAACCTTGAGTCAGAGTAATAGTGAGAAAAACTAGCTCTGCATCCGCGCGCAAGCCTGAGAGGAAAAGCCCTGTGATCCCTGTTGTGGAGACTCCTTTGAGATTGGGTAAAGTTTAGCAAATAGCTTTCTGGCAGTCACTTGAGGGGGAATTTAGTACTACAACTACTGATAAGATAGATGAATACTAAGGATGGTTTTGAATTTCCTTCCCCTCTTAGTACTATAGTAGTCTCACAAAAATAAAAGGAAAGAGATTTGTGGCTGATTTTCAGATAGAGTTGCTACTATAGTAGTCTCACAACAATAAAAGAAAAGAGATTGGTGGCTGATTTTCAGATAGAGTTGCTACTTTAGTAGTCTCTATCAGAACTAGGATCAATGTATTCAAGCTTGATAAGGAAGAAATGGTGGAGCAGATAGTGACTTGGAGGAATGAAGCTGAGTAAGGGAAGAATCCTTTATCTAGTCTTATCCTTTATATATTTTATCTTGTTTTATATTTATTTTATTGGTTACTGATTGACGCTCCTTTGATGATACAGGTGATGATTTGAATAAAGGTTGAAATGGTTGAGCCTATAGTTGATAACTGAGGGTGATAGAGGTGGAGGTGGATGATGATAGGTGATGATGCTGGTTGATGATGTTCAAGGTAGGTGGTGATGATGGATGATGATGTTCAAGGTAGGTGATGATGATTGATGATGGTCAAAGGTAGGTGGTGATGATGGATGATGATGTTCAAGGTAGGTGATGATGATTGATTATGGTCAAGGTAGGTGATGATGATGATGGGTGATGATGATGATTGATGGTGATGATGATGATTGATGGTGATGATGATGATTGATGGTGATGATGATTGATGCTGGTTAAGTTATGTGGTGATGTTTGGTGATGTTCAATTTATGGGGACATGGTGATGATGTTCAAAGTTATGGGGTATTGGGTAAATAATGGCGGTGGTGGATGGTCAAAAGTATGGGTCATTGGCTTGCGTCATGCTGAAAAGTATGTGGTATTGATGATGGATGGTCAAGGGTATTGGTGGTGGTTGATGATGATGTTGATGATGGTGATGGTGATGTTGTTGGTATGCAATATGGGATTGGTGATGGTCACAGTATGGGTAATGGCATAATGGTTGAGGATGGTAAAAGTATGGTTTAAGGGTGCCTAGGAGGCATGGTGATCACTGAGGGGAGGATGGGGGGATCTGATGGCACCTGGGTGGGGGAGAGAGGCCCTCTTTTTATAGAAAATCCTGCCCTCATGGCTGCCCCTGTGGCTTTCCCTGGTACAGTGAATACAGTTCATGAGGCATTTTGGCTGTTCAGAGGAGGAGGCTGTGCAGGATCTACATGCATGTACACCCTTGCATGCATTGCTGTGCTGCATTGATACAGGTGCCCCCTGCATAAATTGCTTCTGTATAGTGGTGTTTGGTAATTTGTTTTGTCCTGTATGCAGTGCCTTGCATATATTGCTCCTGTATAAAGCTGTTTGTTTTATTATGTATGCAGTGTCTTGCATATATTTCTCCTGTATACAGCTGCTTGTTTGGTGCTGCATGCAGGGTCTTGCATATATTAATTATGTATAATGCTGCAGGTTTATTTGGTGGTGTATGGTTTTACTGTATGTGTAATGTATGTGGAGGCTTCCAGGGTATGTCCATGAACCTTCACTGGTCTGTGACACCTGGTAGGGGTATGGGTAGGCCAGGGTTGATTTGATCTTTATGTTCTAAACCATGAGAGATAGGGGGGTACTTTGGCTGCGTGACTAGCGGTTATGTTTGGTTTAGAATCAATTTTTGAGGTCTTTTTGATGATTGGAGCCATCCTTATGCTAGAAAAGTGAGTCTGATGGCTATAGGTTAGGTTTTGGCGCACCACAGCATCCCATATTGTCAAAGTTTCTGGGAAGGAGCACCTGGACCGCCCCAGACAAACTGCCACACAGTTCCCTGTACCCTTTCCACAAAATATAAGCAGAAAAGCCTCCAGCGCGCGCACACAACCATCTGAGAGAGAGAGACAATAAGGAATACAATCCTTCTGGGGTGCCTAGCTATTCCGGCTGTGGACCGGCTAGGACACCCCCTCACCAAGTCAAGCTTGTCCCATAGTACCCCAACCATACCTCCATCCCCTTAACCCCATCGCCCATCCGTAGAAAAAAAGGAAACAGAGAAAAATACCCAGAGAACAAGAGGAAAAAGTAAAAGAAAAGGAAAGAAAAGGTTCTTATTTTTTTTTGCAGCGCTCCTTGTCCAGCCTTCCGCTCCAACTTTCCTTTCCCCACAGGGCTTGTCCTTGCGTATACGGACCTGGCATGGTGCAGCGCCTGCGTACCTGAAATTTTACAACCCAAAGCCAGTACCAATCCAAGAACCCAATCAAATCACAGAAATAATAAAACAAGCATTCTGGAGTGTCTTGTTGTTCCAGCTGTGAACCGGCTAGAGCACCCCCTCACCAAATCAGGTGTCCCCTTCTTTCTTAGCGCCCCCCCCCCCAGCTTGGCAGCTGTCCCCAGCTGTTTGAAACCTTCCCCTCTGCTGGGAGGGAGAGACACGCGGCCTCATCCAATCCCACGCGGGTTGTGTCCACTGGCCATTTTTGCAAACTTCCATCCAGGCGCCCCTTCTGTTGGAAAAGCCCTTGCAACACCAACTTCCTTCTCACCAGTTATATTTTTAATGCCCAATCCCTTCCCATTCCGCACCTGAAGCCCCGCTGCACGTGTCCGCTGGACCAATGCCAAAATCTCCCCTAGCAGTGATGGTGACGGGCCTGTTGTTGGCTCACCCATTCCGCATTCCCTGAGCTCCGCGTCCTTCCATTCTGCATCTATTCTCCCGTCCGTCAAAGGTGTCCAACTCCGGTTGCAATCCTCCAACACCTAGCCGGCTCCTTCCATCATTGCTCCTATCCTCTCCGCAAGACCCATCTGCTGCTTGTTGGTTCCCAAGCTGTGCGCAATATCCACTCCCATCCCCTTCTCCGCAAGGCTCACCTGCCGCCCCTTGATTCCCAAGCCACGCGCAATATCTGCTTCCCATTCCCTTTTCCTCACTTTCTTTGTAGCAATGGGCTGATCCAACTCCGACAAGACCCGCTTTCCCAACACGTATCCTGTCTCCGCTGCGGAAACCAATCCCTCGTTTGAATCCATTGTCTGGTTCTCCGTCCCAAACGCCAATAGCTTCTATTTTCAAAATAAATGCACAGCCCGGGCACAGGTGCGCTAGGGAGCCAAAGACCTTCAAATAGATTACAAGATGCCTTGCAAACTCTGCAACTTCACTAAACCAAGGGACAGTTGCCAGCGGTGGGGCTGGAGCACACGCTGCCTTGTAATCTGGTTCTGCATAATCCAATCCTGCTTGCAACCAGACCCCGCCGCGCATGCCTGCCCCGTAATCCAATTTCACTTGAAAGCGTACCCCGCCGCCCCCACCTGCCCTGTAATCCAATTCTGCTTGAAACTGGACCCCACCGCGTGCGCCTGCCTTGTAATCCAATTCCGCTTGCAACCAGACCCGGCCGTGCGCCCCTGCCTCTGCCATGGATTGTTTAAAATCACCCTCCCCAAAACAAGGATTGTGCTTCCCCCTTCTTGCCAACATGTTCCCCTTCAGTTTTGGCCAATCCCGGTTCTGGTCACACTCCATCTCTTCCACATCCCAAAGCTCCTCTGCATCTATGATGAACAGGATGACATGGTGCGCCTTGTTGGGATCCAATTCCCCTTTGGAGTCTGCAATCACTTCATATTGTGAGATGAATTTCCCCACATCCGTGGTGTTGAATCAAATGTGAGGATAATTCTTGTTGAGACTGTGAAAATGAAGATGTGTCTGGTGGGAGTTGAACCCACAACCTCAGATAGACTGAGACACATACTAGAGTGCTGCCTTTACCAACTAGGCTACAGACGCTTGTGGCTGCCAGGGTTGTTTGGTATTACTGGTCTAGGTTCAACTGCACAGCCTCCGTACTGTGGTGATACATCATGTTAGCAGGTTTAACCTCAACACCCCCCCTTGCTACGTGATGTAGAAATAGGTATGGAAATACCCAGGTGAAAGTGTGATCAGTGTGGGGATTGAACCCATGATAGGCTTACAGGGGATGATGGTCTTACAGGAAGCATTCACATCTTATTCAAGTCTCATAAGTAAGCAAGTATACGCTCAGGTAGGCTCTGGGCTCATAACCTGATGAGATGAACTGGGACAGCACAGTTGAGAGAGATGGAAGGATAAGTTGCGTCAGAATAGAAGTAAATAAAAAATGAGCAATGAAATGAAAAACAGGAAGACACATACCTGGGACAGCACAGTTGAGAGAGATGGAAGGATGAGGAAAAGAGTCCTTCCATCTCTGTGTGCTGCCCCAGTTATACTACAAGATTATGAGAAATAAGTGTGACATGTATATGAGACATAAGTGTGACATGTGTGTAGGAGATTAGATGAAAATGTCAAAGAGTCTTGAGATCTGTGAAATGAGATGAGAGGAGCGGGTTGAAGGCTCTCAGCTCAACAATTCTTTTGTTTTATGAGGAGATGGCTTGAGGAGGTAGAAGCAACCGCTGTTAGCATCTTGAGTACCTTTGGGAGACTTGAGACAAAAGAATTTCCCAGCCAGACCCCCAGATGTGGAAACAAGGAGGGTGAAAGTCCCCTAGTTATCCTTGAGTTCCGGAATCAATGTTCCTAGTGTCTGTAAGGATAAAGATGCTTCAGTAAAGAGAGAGAGATAGAGAGAGATAGAGATGAATTTCCTTTCCTTTCTGTATCCTTTCATCCATCCATCCCTTAATCCATCCTCTTTCCTCTTTTCCTTTCCATTTCCTTTCCCTTTCCTCGTCCCAAGATCCAATGATAAGATAAGATCCTCCCAGAGCTGGTGTTGAGAGTGCGGACTTTATGCCCACCCTCTCAACCCTAAACTAAGTACAAGCGCAATAACATCCCAACAACAAATTTAAAAGAAACCCTAAGCCCAGAACCATAGCCTAACCCTAGCCTAACCCTAACCCATTCCCTTCCCGCTTACCATTACTTACATCCAGTTTGTCCTTCTCATGACGCGGCCCTGCGCCTCGCCCTACTCAGAGCCCCCTGCTTGTCCATATCCTCTTTGCGGGCTGTGTGATTCCCTGCCCCGCGGGTTGGCCCGCGCTTGCGCGCACCCGGCCCGCCCCCATAGCCCCAATTGCCCCGCCCTACTTCCCCAAACTATCTTCCCGCAAACCTGGTTAGGCCAGCTCCATTCTTGGGGCCGTAATTTCCAAGCGGGCTGTGGCCTGTCACACCTGATCAAGCCCAACCCATGCCCAGTATGACAATTGCCACGGTGCCTACTGCTGAGCCGGCTGCGGCTGCTCCTGAGACCGCAGCCGCTACTGCTGAGACCGCAGCCGCTACTGCTGAGACGGCAGCGGCTACTTCTGAGACCGCGGGCATCCCAGTGCTGAGCCTGACCTACCAAATGATGAGCCCGCCAACCACCGCATGGTTCCTGATCCAAAACTATATAACAACACCACACTGGTCAATTGGCCCATTAATTGGTCAAAGGGGGAGGGCGGTCAATCGGCCCATCAATTGGTGAAAGGGGTGGGGACCAGTCAATTGGCCCCCTGATTGATCAAAGGGGGGGGCAGTTGATTGGTCAAAGGGGGGGGGCCGTTGATTGGCCCATTAATTGGTCAAAGGGGGGGGATTCAATTTGCCCCCTGATCAATCAAAGGGGGGGGGGTGGTTGATTGGCCTGTTGGTTGGTCAAAGGGGGGGGGGGGTGGTTGATTGGCCTGTTGGTTGGTGAAAGGTGGGGGGGCGATTAATAGGCCTGGGGGTTGTTCCAAGGGGGGGGCTGGTCAATCAGCCTGTTGGTTGGTCAAAGGGGGGGGGCAAGGGAGGAAGCAAGGGCAGATTGGTTAGCAAAAGTGCAAAAAGGGGGATGGATTGAGAGGGAGGGGGGAGGGCATACAATGGTTGGCTGGAAACAAAGATGGGAGAGGAAAGGGGGGTGTTAGCAAGGAAATCAAAAAGGGAGTTGAGATAAGGAGACTGAACTGGAGATGGAGACAGTGATGTTTGGTTGGTTGGTGTGGTGAGCCTGTTGTTGGTGGTTAGTTGTTGATTCCAATGAGTGGTGAGGATGAGGAGGGTGAGTGGTGGAGTCCAATGACTGGGAGAGGAGGAGGAGGAGCATGATGCAGGGGGTGACTGGGGTCCACTTGTGGGTGACTGAAAAGATCAATTTTCTGGCTTGGTAGAAGATCTCCAAGGCTTGAGGGTGAGAATGATGTGGAGGTGTGGATGGGTGTTTTGCATGTGATGGGATGTGTGTGATGCGATGGAGATGGGATTGGTATGGATTTGCTGAGGTGGAGGTGTGGATGGGTTTTTTGCATGTGATGGATGGTGGATGGATGATAATGGCGGGTTTGATGTTTGAAACCCCCCATTTTGAAACACATCAGTTAGGGGGTATGTGTATTTCAGAAACCTTCCATTAAAAATGGCAGGTTTTGTCAAAAAAATGGATGGTTTCTAATGGTGGTTTTTATAACTCTGAGACGCCCCATTTTTCAGCATCAACTTGGGTTTTACTCAAGGGTATGCTTTTTATATAAACGAAGACAATTAAACTAGAAAATTCCTTCTGTATGAACTAACTGAGATGTCTCATTTAATTTTTTTTTTTGGTCAGAAAAGGGCTGATTTCAAAAATTATAGGATAGCTATAAGAAACCTTGTTTGATATAATTGGAGTATTTGTTTCCAATGAAGAAAAATTTTCTAATTAATGTTAAGCTGCTTCATTCATTTTGAGCCCAATAAAAAGACTGCACTGAAAATTTTGTTTTCGAAATAAATTGAATTATTCAATTAATAATTTAAAAGTATTGGATGGTTCTCAATAATCTCCAAATTTTCCAGAATGATACCAAAGAAACTCAATTATCTTTCAAATATTTGGTTTGGAAATTTGTGTATATTTTTCCTTTCATACAGGGGTCTAAAAGATTTTTTGTTTAGAGAATAATAATTGCTCTTAAAAATCAATTTCCAAGTATAACAGGCCAGATTTTAAATTTAAATATTAAACTGACTCAGAAATCAAGGAATATTTTTTAATCTAGAATGTGTTTCAAAATAGCTGGCAATTTTTTTGTATGTGAATCCTTGGATTGACCAGTTTGAGGAGAGATAGTAATGATTATTGGGATTTGTGAGGTGTGATGATTTTTTCAGTTTGGTGGATGTTGCGTTGATTCTGGAATGTTTTTATCAAACATCCAAGTATGATATGTTTCTCATTCTTACTGGCTATTATGAAGAAATTGGATATTTGTTGTCTGAAATCTTAAATTTCAATGAAGGATTTGATTTCCAAATCCCCCAGTTGAGGGAATGTGTATTTCACAAAATTCAAGATATTAATGGTGGGGTTTCCAACTCTTATATTTTCCAAAAATTTCAAAGTATGATGTATCAATTAATTATTAAAAAACTTCCAAATAAATTATAGAAAATAACAAATAATGATAAAAAACAGCAGATAAGAAACAATAATGATAAAAAAATCAACAGATATATCATTCATTATTTATGAAATTGAATTCTTTATTAAATTATTTATTTAAAAATTTTTTTTGGTTTAGTCCATGCCCACAAATTTTAGTAGTGGTCCCCTGCCAGTTTTTTGTGCATGTGAAAACTATTGTGTTTACATATGTCAATCTTCTGCTCAAATCTTTTGGGAGAGGAAGGGAAAAAAACAAAGCCTCCAATAATTCATCCTCTGAGATATCTGTTTAATAAGTCCAGCTATGAGGGAAATTATATATACATGTGTTGATAGTGGTTTGATCTGATCACCCAAATATTGCTTCTCAAGGATCTCTTCAAAAACTCCAAAGCCAGAACTTTCCCTCTGAGTTTGATGGCTTTTTGGGTTGATTTTTCTTTATTTTTATGAATTTATCTTCCACATTACCAATTATGACTGCAGCTGAACATTACACTTCTGTTTGATGGTGAAGTTTGAGGCCCAATTGGCTTAAGCTTCTGGTTTGCCAAATAATGGTGAAGCTTTTGAGAGGACATCAGTAATTATTCATCAGCAGGTTTAATATAAAATATACTTAAATAATGGGGTAGTTTTGGATGGTTCGGGGGGAGTTGACACATAAAATTTATCCTTGCCCAGTTTAATGGTATTTGAAATTACTTGGAACAAGGTTGAAATTTTTCAATCAAAAGAGGCAAGTGTTGGGGCCAGTTATGAATTGGAATGGATAATTGATGTGGATGTGGACCTAATTAGACCTGTTTTTGGTCAAGTATTTTCCTCAGAACCAGATTCTGACCAATGATATTGATTATCAATAAAGATTGGTTCTTTGATCAAGGTTTACTGGTTATCCCTGTCACTTTAGTGAAGAATGCTATCATCTCCTCAGCATCAATGAAGTTGGATCTTTGAGTATCAACATCAGCTAGAGTGGTGATTTTTTCCTTCTTTTCAAATATTTTGTCCCTTTGAAAATAGAAATGACAGATGGATTCCATTTTATCAACCACCAAGTTAATCCCTCTGGCTTTATCAGAATCAGTGATACCAAATGAATTCAATACTGAAACTGGGTGGGATTTTTTCATACTTGGAACAATAGTTCTTGAAATGCTCCCTCATTTGTTTTTGTGATAGATAAAGCCAAATTTTTGTTTTATTCTTCAGCTTATTGGCCTTCAGGAGATAAACACTGAGCTTAGCAGATGGAGTTTTACCAACAAAATTTTTGTTTCAAGAAAAAGAACAGGGATTGTAGTCAGCAGGAATCTTCAGCCAGTTGAAAAGGATTAGATGATTGGCTTTCTTTAGTTTACTAAAAAATTTGGAAGCAGATGGGGTAGGAGGGTTTAGTGTTTTTGAACTTTTGGTGGTTGAGTTCCTTGGGGATTTTCTCTTGGAATATTTGAAAGGGGAGGTTTTCTGAGGGGCTTTCTGGGACGCAGATTAGAGATCAATTAATTGGTGTAATTGAAATAAATTTATGAGTGAAATCAAGTGATGATTGAAATAAAGTGATGAGTGAAATAAATTGATGAGGGAAATAAAGTGATGATTTTAATGAAGTGATGAGTGTGTTAAAGTGATTGAGGTCATATGTGGGAATTCTCAAGGGCAAGATGAACATCACAGGGATGGTATATCCAATAGGTTTGGAGATGGAAGGAAGTGGGAAGCAAGGGGTGGATTGTGCGGTATGATGTGTGTTCAATTTGGCATGAAACTTTACATAATTTATTTGAAAAGACCTATTTATTTTGTGGTAACTCTCAAACATCTGATGTGGAATAAGTGAGGTTTTTGATTTTTCATGGTGTGTTTTAAGTTGTTTTATTTTGCAGAAACATCAAATTTTGAAAAAAAGGTGGGTTATCTAACTCTGATACACCCCAATTTTGTGTAAACATCAATGGTATTTTTGACACAAAAGTTTTCCATCTTCATTTCTTTTTCATCCAATGGAGTTACTGGATTCTTTTTTATTTTCATGAATCTTCCTGTTTTTTGGATTTAATGATTTATCTAAAAGGAATCTATTATAAATACAAATTGGCTTTATAGGTGTGGAAAAACTCTAAAATAGGATGTATCAGAGATAAGATTTTTAGAAATTTAAATTGCTTATTTCAGGAAAAATATAAATTTTTCAAAAAAAAAAATTCTTTGTTAAAATGAACAATGAACCAATGAGTTCAACTGAAAAAATTAACTTTTGAAAAAACAATGGATAAGCCTGCAATCAGCCATTCAATTTTTGAAAATTTTAACTCTGATACGCCCCAATGGATTTTATTCTAACCAAATTTAAATTAAAAAAATGGTGCATTCTCATGGTCATTAATCCATAAAAAAATAACCACTGGGATTTATTTCAGGCTGGAGGCCCAATTAAGCTTAGAATAATAATTCATCCTTCTCAAGGTGGTCTGATGGGAATATTTTCCAGTTTTCTTTTCTCTAAGAACTACTAAAATT
Organism: Puccinia polysora; assembly: GCA_025617555.3. Lineage (NCBI taxonomy): Eukaryota > Fungi > Basidiomycota > Pucciniomycetes > Pucciniales > Pucciniaceae > Puccinia > Puccinia polysora. The sequence goes on from CM062635.1 coordinate 18,058,304, forward strand.
GCATTCCAATTAGAAATTAGTGTCTTTGAAGGAAATAAATTTGATAAAGCATAACAATGATCCTTCCATAAATTTATTAAAATCCACTAAATTTTACAAAGAATGATATTATGATTTTGGAGTTTGCTTCATATCTACTTTGAATAAAATCAAATCATTTTTATCATATTGCTCATTCTCATCTGGTTCTGATTGAGAATAAACTTCTTCCTCTGGAGCCACATTCATACATTTTTGGGGATATTTGGTTAAATTTATTCCTATGAAAAATTAAAGGGAAAAAAATGGCTCTGATCTCAGATTCACTATTATTCTGAGAAGTTAGATTTCAATTTTATTCTAAATCAGATATTATAAAAAATTGATACCATTATGCCAAGTGAGAGTTATGGAGCACCTCTGGAAATAGAATTTGTACAACATCTGCTTAATATGTTTAAATTTGAGGAATTGAGGGTTGGATTAAATTTTTTGAGTTGATTTGGAATATGGCTGATATTCTGGAGAATGTGATTGAGATTTAAATTCTTTATTATGGTTCAAATTACAAAAATAATACCAATATTAAAACTGGAAAGAATTTTTTAAATTTGGATAAGTATTTGTAATGCTTGAGGAAAGAAAAAGAGGATGTTCATGTCAATTGGTAAGCTGAGAATCATTTATGAGGATAGTATTGCAAATCTTGATGAGAACTGGAGAAATTTTTAGTTAAATAGCTGGCTAAATGTGAGGAAAAAAAGGCTTTTGTTGAAGAATTTTCAGAATTCCAGGAAATTTTGATCAATCTTTCATTAAAAAAACAATCAAATTGTTGTTAATTCATAATGATAAGCATGGAATTTTCTATATTTTCCATTTTTGTGAAAGATTCCATACATAATGATTGAGTTAGCCAGACCCTGCTTTGGTTGTTTTGGTTCAGCTTGGAGTTATCCTCTGAAAGGTTTCAGGTGACTTGTGCATTCCTATTGTCTTCTGAAAAATTCTTTTCTCTGTATCCTTGCAACTTTCTATTCCAAAAAAATTATTATTGGACCACAATTTTAGGAAAATTTATGCCCAAGACTGTTACTATTAGAGCTTTTTATATGGAAATACTCAAGTTAAAATATCCTCCAATCTTTCTGGATCCTTTTCCACATCCATTCTCAGACCCCCATGTTCATTTGCTCATTAATTTTTGACTTTTGGACAGGAAGGGTGATCCCCCTTTCCCTCTCTTGAAATATTTCCAGGAATCCAAATTTCAATAAATGTACTATTCTCTGTTTGAAAGGGAGAAACACCATTGTTTCATCTGAAAAATCTTACTTTTTGATCCACTGCAGTGATTCTTCCCCAAGATAGTCTCCCACAACTTGTCCAGAATCCGCATTATCCTCAAATTTATCCCACTTGTTTTTCAAAAAATAACTTCCCAATCTGGAAATTCCCTTGTTTCTTAATTTTCAGTAATAACTCTGAAATGTCTTCTGAAATTTGCATTTTTTGATCTGAAAAACTTTTTTCCCTTCAGTCCAACCAATTGTATTTTGTTTCCACATTGTGGAACAATGGATTTTACGTTACATCTTGTGTCCTGGCCTTTAAATTTGAACTTCCTATTGTGGAATCTGTAGTGATTTTCTGACTCAGAATCTCCTTTCTATGCTTGGATTATTTTCTATAAAACATTTTTACTGGTGTGGTGCACTTGCAGATTGTGTTGGTAAATAGTAACCACATCATTGTTGATTTCTTTATCCTTTATTTCAATGGGAAATAAAATGAATAACAAGAATAAACGTGATCTAACATACCCCTCAAAAAACCCAAAAATGCAATCAGAAATTTCCAAATAAGTAACAAATATGTAGATAAACTAGTATACGCCCCCAAAATTAGGGAGGCATGGCATTTGCCTGGTGCAGTATGGGCTTTTCCTGGTGCAAAATCTTGAATAAAGATGCATGGCCTGCATCCAGTTTGTGGATAACAACTTTGGCTACTGAATGGTTTCTGAGGGAGGTCTCCCAAGGAGGCCAACATTGGTATTTGACAACCCTTGAAAAACCAATCTTTTTATAGGAGTAGATACCTATTGTGCCATATTCAATTCAAAATATTTGAAAAAAAATAAATTGAGCCTATGTGCACAAAGCAGAAAACCAAATCAAAAGCAGTTGAATTAAATATAAGCACATTGATTGAGTGATATTTTTTTAAAAAAAGAAGTCATGGTTGAAAAATATAAAAAAAATGATACTAACAAGAATAATAAGAAAAATTAAGTATTAATGCAGAAATAAATAAATAAAGAATAAAATAATAAAAAGCAAAGATAAACTAAAAATAAGAATAAAAAAATAAGGAAATAGGCAAATAGGCAAATAGCAAATTTGAATAATTAAACAATTGAAAAATCTAAAAACTAGAAACTTACAGAAATTTCAAAATCAAACAACTAAAACATCAAAAAATTTTTAAAAAAGAAAAAATAAAAAACAAGGAGATGGCGGCATGAAGGGTCATCCACAAAAGTCTGCCTGAGTGGCCCTCTGAGCTGCAAAGGGGTGCAAAGCTGGGAGGCTGGAGCTGTAGAGGGCCTCCAGGCCCTGACACCCCTAAAAGTTCTTGAATAGGGGGCCACAAATCTCCCACCCAGGGAAAATGTGAAATCTTTGTGTCAATCCTAATCAAGTTTTCAAAATTTCCTGGGGTGGGAAAAGACACCAAAAGCTGTGAGTTTAGCAATAAATAAATAAATAATAACCAGAACCAACTTCATGCCATTTTTTAATAAATGTGCATCTTTTCCACTTTGTTCCTGAATTCAAAGGTTGTGGATTCATCAATTCCAAAGGCATGAACTCAACGGAGGCAACTAAATTTGAATTGGGTAAGAATCCCTCAGTCCAAAAGCAAAATAATCGAGCAGGGTAATGTTGATTACATCGCAGAGGTTGATCATGACGACCGAGCTCATCTGTACTTATCCCTAACATGCATATTTACTTTTATTTTTTTTAGAGATGGACGGTGATTGTGAAGAAAGAAACATGCAAAACTATGCATGCCAGAGTATTTTCCTAAATTTCTTAGAAATCAGTCACTTGGAGCTTTTTTTTTTAGTTTTCAATTTGTCGATACGTACATATGAATCCAAAACTCTTGCCATTTGTGGTTTGGACTTGAGTTAGAATGCAAGCATGCAATTCTAACTCAAGGCAAACAAACTAAAATGGATTGAGTTTGCACCAAAAATTCATCTCCACAAACTATCGACTCATCGGATGGGCTGAATCAATCCGACATTACGCAATGAAAATGCAAATTTATCAAGTTGAGTAAGAACGGCTCGGAAACCCAGTGGAAGCGACGAGACGAGACTGGCTAATCCGAACCCCTGACCAACGGGGCCACCCCTAGCTTGCTCCAGAGTCCCATCCATCGCGGAGAACTTGCAATTTTTTTACGAACCGGCTCCAGTTCTTCGCCCCCCTCGCTCCCATATTGGACCTGAGGGGGTTGTTTTTTTCCCCAGCGCACGGCCATCAGATGTACTCGCAATGAAATCGGATGGAATTCGATGCTCAACTGTCCATTGTCCGTGTCACCCCCTTGGAGCACCGTCCTGGGTGTCCCTGTCGAGGCCACGGCAAAACTGTGCCGCTGTTTTGATTGAGATTCATGGCCGAAGCTTGGTTTAAACCGTGTCGATCGAGTAAGATAAGCCTGAACCGACCCAGACCAATTAATTGATCGGCTTGGTCGGAGGCCGTCGTTGATACAGAGTCGACTACCCGCTCCCCGATCCGCTCCCGCTCCCGCTCCCGATGCGCTAAGTCGACTACCCGGGGGGTCGATTGCCACCAAACCTCTTCCCCCCTCCCTCTGCACTTAACGTCATCCCCCTCATACTAGATTTCTATCCTCCCCACTACCATCTTCCATCATGGCCACCCGAAGCGCTCGCGATAACAAGGCCCTCAACGCTCGTCATGCTGAAGTCTTGAAGGCCATGCTTCGTAAACCTGAGAACAAACTATGCGCCGATTGCAAGAAAAATGGTCATTTATTCATTCCTCTTCTCTCAGACCCTCGTCTCTTGACCATCAATCAGATCCAAAAAACCGTTGAAAATCTGTTTCATACCTAAAAACCAAATCTTAATTGCTGACTGAAGAAAACAAAAACCTGGGGTTGAAATCTGCAAAAATCTAGATCCTCGATGGGCTTCGACCAACCTTGGATGTTTCATGTGCATCCGGTGTAGCGGGATTCATCGGAGTATGGGTGTACACATCACGAGAAGTGCGTATCAACATCCGATCAATGTTTCACTATTCAATCAATTAACTCTGATCATCACTTACCATATTTTGAATCCACCCAGTCAAATCTATTGATCTTGATACTTGGACCCCGGAGCAGGTGGCTTGTGTCCAAAGATGGGGTAACAAGCGAGCTAACGCATACTGGGAGGCCCACCTCCGACCGGGCCACATGCCGCCGGACCAGTTGAGTATAGGATTTTGGACCATCTATTTCTATCATTCCGACTACCGCATCGACATTCTGCTAAGACCTTCTTCTCCAACTTGGTAGTAAAATTGAAAGCTTTATACGTAGCAAGTACGAAAGCAAACGATGGGCCATGGAGGGCCCTATTCCAGAGCCCGAAACATTGGATAGTGATGAAGATAATAGTGCTGCTGATGTAAAACCATCCTTCCCTCTCTCTTCTTGAAGCGTTTTTAAGGACTTAACCTGAACTGACTCCAGGGCCACCCACCGAATGTTTAAATCTTAACAGCCTGCTCCTGTAGCCCGAAAAGCATCGGTATCGGCTTCTGCAACTTCTCAGATAACTTCGCCAGGATTGAATAAACCGTCAGCGCCCACTTCAGTCGCAACCAACTCGTTCAACTTATTTGACGAATCACCCCTGGTCACCACTCAAGTCCATCCAACATCCCAAAGTCCCCAATCAGCCAAAGTAACTTCAGGAACAGCCAACGCAACTCAAACCAATCATAACACCTCTGGTGCTGGTGGCGGCTTGCTTGACCTAGATTTCTCTCCTCAAGCGTCCTCAGCCGCCAAAAGCGCTACCGCCCCGGCCGCCAGAAAAGACGTCAAAAATGATATTCTTTCATTATTTGCCGTTAAGCCCCAAATTCCTGGAAACAACTTTGCTGGTCAAAACCCTAATTTCAGTGCTATGAACAATCAATTCAATGGATTGAACCTTGGTGGAGCGGCCAGTACAGTACCTCTGGCTAACAATATAAACCACGTTTGTCTATCCGGTCCTTTGTGCATTCAGTGTTAGTCATCTTCTGTAGTATGAGGCTGATTTTGTGATCCTCACATGCAATCCATCACCATTACAAAACCAGTCATTTGGCGACGCTAGTAACGTATGGGGGAGTGCAGTCGGTCAACAGCAACAGCGACAGCAGGCTCAGGATCCTTTCGGAAGCTTCACCAGCGCCACTAATTCAACGTCCAGAAATAATAAAGATGTTTTCTCTGATATTTGGAGTTGATCCTACATGTCTCACGATCCCATGTGCCCCCTTATTCGTGCGATGCCATTCAACTTCCAGCTTTTCCGAATCTATAGTTCCTTTCATCCTTACTAATTCATCTCGACTTTTCTCTTGTATCAGTAGGATTGTAAACGCTCTCAACTCTCCTGAAAAATGATCCCGGGAAAAGGTCCTTCATAGAGCCGGGTGATGGCATAGGTTGCTTACAAGTTGTGTATAAATTATTTAACCGAAATTCATGTAATCATTCTTCTTTTTTTTCTGGATTCAACTTGTTAAGCATAGTAAAGAACTGCTTTTCCCAATCGACATCCATATTTTATTGCAACCGCCTTTTTTCTTTCATTCATTCTTACAACCATTACACACGCTGCTGACTGTTGACGCCATTCCTCGGAAGTAATAGTGGGGGATGTGTCTCATTCATCCTGCTACGGTAGGCTAGGTAAAAGCCTCATGAGATGCTCTCCAATGCCCTTGGTGGCATTAGGTACAGCTTGCGTGCCAGCTCCAGGTGACTAATGCAAGTTGAAGTTGAGCATGGGTCAATCAAGCCACGATATCGCATCTTTGATACATCCTTACTCAATTCTCAACCCTTTTGTTTGATCTTATATCTACAACTAGGATCCAGGGGCGGCTCCACCGCACTGGTTGAGCAATTTATTTCGTGCTCATTTGCCACAAAATTTTTATCGGAGATGCCTTTTGCTAGACTCAAATTGCGGATTATCATCAAGCACATAAATTTCTTCAACTTTAAGACATGTGGTGGGAATCCAGCTGGATTTATTCAATGGAGGATTTCTTCAGGGACAGATTGTGGACTGTTGCTTTCCACGATGTCTATCAAAACTGAAGTGAAATCATAACCTAGCATCCCAGTCATCATTTTGTTGTTTAATGTGTTAAAGTCCTCATTTGAAGGACAAAAGATTGCACATTCCATGAGAAAATTTGCAACCATACAAATTGAATTTGTCCTGATCACCTTTTGAAAGTTGCCAAATTAGTAGCTTTTTACTTTACTCCTTACATTTTCCAGATTAACCAACCTGTATGCCTCCACAAATTGTATTTGTACCCAAAAAAAATCCATGTATTGTAAGCACCCTTTGCCAACCTTGAGAGTCAGTCTGAAAAAGGTTGGACATCCACACCTGTCATACTGTTAAATCCAGGGATAAGCCAAATTTTATTGGATGAGTTGAATTTAATGGAGTTCTTATACAACATACACAACTTGAAACAGGTGTCTGCTTGATTTTTGAGTTTTCCCTGGTAAACAAACAGTACAATCTAACAAAAGTCCCCAGAAAAAAAACCACACAGTCTCCAAAGTCCTCTTCAATTTCCATGAGTTCCCTTCAAAACTTTTCAACCTCTGAAATTTGTGAGAATTTGAGTGAGACGCCCCAGTTGAGGTTTGAAGAACAAGATGAGAAGGAATCTTATGAAGCCCAGGGGAGTGGATCTGGGGAGCCAAGGAGGGCACTCCTGTTCAGTGTAAGTAAGAACTGATGGGTAAATTTCACTTGATCAAGCATTACTATAAATAGACTAAGTACAAGATGGCTGACAAGTGGGTGAGAAATATAATGAATAAACACCACAAAGAAGTAGTGGTATATGCTAGCAAGTGCCATCAAGGAAGCTCTGGTTGTAGCTCTGTCTAATCTCTAGTTGAGGGTATTTTCATTCTCTAACATGTTTTCGGTTCACAGTGACTGTGCACAATGCAGAGTGACTGTTCACAATGCACAGTGACTGTGAAAAATGAACAGTGACTGTGCACAATGCAGAGTGACTGTGCACAATGCAGAGTGACTGTGCACAATGCAGAGTGACTGTGCACAATGCAGAGTGACTGTGCACAATGCAGAGTGACTGTGCACAATGCAGAGTGAATGTGCACAATGCAGAGTGACTGTGCACAATGCAGAGTGACTGTGCACAATGCACAGTAACTGTGGGCAATGAACAGAAACTGTGCACCATGCGCAATGCACAGCAACTGTGCAACACTCACAGCAACTGTGCAAAATGCACAGCAACTGTCCACAATTCACCATGCACAGTGACTGCACAATTCAGATTGACTGTGCAAAATGCACAGCAACTTTGAATCATGCATGTCAGCTCTCTGATACCAGGAACCTTGCAGTCCTTTAGCTACAGAGAGTGATATAAATATTGGAATAATAATTATTATTATTATTCCAAAATTAAATGCTTAGAGGCTCAAATAAATAATATAATAAGAGCAGTTGCAAGGTTTAATTGGTTTGGTAATAAAAGGTTTTCAATATGTATATAAAAGAGGGGCCACAGTATTATACTACTGGGGGTCTTTACAGACAAAGCAACCTCTCTTCAAGGGGCCTCCTTGGGCAGTTTAAGAACCTTGGAATGAAGATGGGTGCCTTAGAAAGGGCTTATTCCACTAATGGCCGGGAATAACAGCACAATGTCCTAGACAGGAAGGGAAATACTCACTCTGAGAACTTTACCATGAAAATCCTGCAATAATAGGAAGGGTTTCAGAGCAGATGGGGTGGATTTCCTGACTAAACTTCAAGGGTTGATTGGTTTTAAGAAATAAATAGTAATACTACAGACTTGGTCATAAATCACTTGCTTAGATTCTTTATAAGCAATTGACTAACAATGACACGGTGTCTGATTGATAATAATGATTCCTGGAAAACTGATGATGGAATAATTGATCCAAATAGGCCTGTATAAATACCTTTTTGGAGTGATTTTGAGCTTCTCAGGGCACGTAGAGAGAGTTCTGCTCATGGGCTAAGTCTGGCAAGCCAGTCAGAGAAAGATCAACACTTTCACTTGGTGCTGTCAATCAGCTGACCTTAGATCTGCTGGATTTATGTACTATTTTAGCCACAGGATCTGTTAATCTATCATGGCGTAAATTTGATCATTCTTCACTCATCCTTCATTTGTACTATTAGTATTACTTTAAAGTGAACTGATGTGGATGTTTACTAATTTTGCATTGTCTGCTGATCACGTAGATAATTTTTAATAATTTTTATGAACACTCCTTGTAGTGTTTTGTGGTCTTTAAAGATCAGAGTCAATGATTTACGTGGTAATCCTTGATCTTTAATTTATTATTAAAAAATGTACTAAACTTAATTTTTATTAATTCTGATTAAGTTTTGATCTTTTTAGATTATTACTAATGCATATGTCAACTTCTTACATATACCAGGCAACCCTAATTAGGTTGTAGCCCTTTTGAGCGGTACCTGGTTGTCAAATTAGTCACGACGGATCCAGACATGGGGATCAGTCAGTTCAGATGCGCGCAGGGTGGGATCCGCTGCGTGCGTGGAAGAATTGGCTGCCCGGGGGTCTCTAGTACGCGGGAAACTGCTACTATGAGTACATAGGGGTATGTAATGATGCAGGGCTGCGCGCGGGTCTCTAGTACGTGGGAAACTGCTACTATGAGTACGTAGGGGTATGTAATGATGCAGGGCTGCGCGCAGGAATTGTGACATAACAAATTTGCGCATGTAACTCCTAAAATATACACAAAACCTCAATTCTGAGTGAATTTTAGGTGTAAACCCTATACGTGAGAACACGTGTGAAATGTGAAAATGGCAAAAAGGTGCCATACTGGTGTTGTAATTTTTAGTACTTTTCTTTTCAATTATTTTAAAAATGTAAGGACTTGGATTTCAAGGGTGGGGTCAGTGAGTGACCCTACCTAATTTTGGGTGGGAAATCCATTTCTTCAATAATATTTATGGATTTCTCACTCCTTCTCTTGTTAATTTATATATTCTTATTTTTATAGTTTTTGTGTTGCTATGACAGGTTGCTCTGTACATAGTAGCAAGCTGACATTCCCCCACTCCAAGATATGTCTATATCTGAAAAAAAAAATTGAGTCAATGCCTTCTGATGGATCTGTAGTTCCTTAGGTTTATGGGTCCATCAGGGATATTGTGTTCAGGTAACCATTCATCCTTATCAGCTGATTCTCCTTTTTATCTAACTAGGTAGAGTCTGACATCTTTTTCATTGATCCTTTCTTTTTTATCTTTAAGGATCTTGCTAATTTTTCCTCTGTCTTTTTCAGGTTCTTCTGCAACAGGTATTTAAGGTGAAGGAGTATATTCTCCATTCCTTGGGTGGTAGTGTTTGATGAGACTTACTGGGAAGACTGAGTGTTTTCTAGAAAGCTCATCACTAAGGATTACTTACACAGCATTCTTTCAATGAATTTTATTAATGGTGAAAGGTTCAACAAAATCTGGTCTAAGCTTTCTATTTCCAGCTAAGTTGGTGAAGTTGGTGGTAGAGATTAAGACTTGATCACCAATCTTGAAATCAGGATCCTTATGGGTTTTATCCCACCTTTGTTGGTTATACTCCACAGCATCCTGGACACACTTAACAGCTTGTTTATTGGCTACATCTATCATGTTTTTGAGACCAAGTGATTTAGGGTGAATATTTGTTAGCTGGTGATTAAGGCTATCCTTGGGTAATTTGGGAATCCATCCTCTTTCCAGTATTTAGGGTGCTTCCTTGGTAGTAGAGTGCTTGCTACTGTTGTAGGCCATCTCCAGTGCAGGTAAGAGGCTAACCCAATTGTGGAAATAACCATCAGAATTCTTGTATTCTAGTCCAAAGCCATAGAATCTCCTGAGAATTTTTTCCAGGTTCTGAATCATTCTTTCAGCTAAGTCATCTTTCTGAGAGTGATAAGTTGTAGAGAAAGCTAAGGTGGTTCCCAGCATATCATGAAGATTTCTCCAGAACTCAGAAGTGAATTTAGGATCTCTGTCACTGATAATAATCTTGGGAACTCCAACATCAGCAACAAGTCTGTTCCAAAATAATAGGGAAACTTCCATAGCAGTGTCTTCCTTGTGATTAGGTAGAAACTTTGCTTTCTTGGAGAACCTATCCACAATGACTAGGACTGATTTGTAGGAATAGGCTCCTCCTGGTGGTAGTCCAGTTACAAATTCCATGTTGATGATCTCCCATCTTTTCTTGGGTTCAGCAATCTTTTGCAGTAGACCAAACGTTTTCCCAGTGGTCCTGTTGGACTTCTGACAAGTTTCACAACTAGTAACATACTGGATAGTGGAGTCTCTCCAATTGATCCACCAAGCAGTTTGTTTAACCTTATCTAAGGTTCTATCAGTAGATAAATGACCAGATTAATAGTAATGATGGCATTCACACAGGACGTGTTTGATATGGTCATCCTTAGTTAAGACTATAACACTTGAATGTTGATGCCTGTAGTATACTAGACCATCCCATATGGTGAACCTTCCGGCTTTGTATGGTTTCAAGAGGGGTTCAGGTAGCCTATTTATCAATTCAGATGGTGGAGAAGTAGTTTCCATATTGGTGATCAGAGTTTTCATGCCAGAATTGTAAAATTCTTTGATTGAGTTGAACAAGGATTCATCCAATTCACAAATGTGGATTCCCATTATAAGAGCTTCAATGTTCAACATGTTAATGTTAAGGAAAGGGAAGATATCATTATCCTCTGGATCATAAGCAGGGTTACTTGGGTCATTGGGTAAAGCATTCCTGCTCAAACTATCAGCATTCTGGTGTTTAGCACCAGCTTGGTGAACTATGGTCATCTGAACTCTGTACTGTTGTATGGCTATCTGCCATCTTAACATGTGCCTACTAGGGGTCTTCATGTTCATCAAAGTCCTGACAGCATTGCAGTCAGTAATCACTGTGAACTTGGTGCCTTCCTAGTAGTAATGAAGTTTCTACAGAGCCCATACTAAAGCAAGGCATTCCATTTGGCTTGCACCATACCTTTTCTCAGTATCCTTAACTTTTCTGGATATGAAGAGTATAGGTTTTTCCACTGGTTTGTCATCCTCTATGACTTCCTGGTGTAATGCAGCTCCTAGCCCATCCATACTAGCATCTATATAGAGCTTGAAGGGTTTAGAATAGTCTGGCTGAATCAGTAATGGAGCTGAAGCCATGGCCATCTTGAGTTCCTCGTTATTCTTAACTCTTTCATGAGTCATTTCAAACAAGGTGGTTTTTTTGCAGATTTCATACAAACACTTGGTTAGAAGAGCAAACTTTGGTAAGTAATTCCTATAGTAGCTGCAGAAGCTAATAAAAGATAGGAGTTCAGTTTTATTCTGATGCATTGGCCTATTCACTGCTGCTATCTTGTTTTGGTCAGCAGCTAAGGTTAGTCCAGAGACAATGTGCCCTAAGGCTTTCAGTTCTCTATAACAAAAGTTACACTTTTTCATTGATACTTTTAATCCCACAGCAGAGATAGTTTTGAGGACTAATCTTACTTTATTCAGGTGGGTATCCCAATCATCAGAGTAAATGATAACATCATCAATGTAAACCATCATCCATCCTTTTCTGATGAACAATCCTAGAACTGTGTCCATCATCCTTTGAAAATGAGAAGGAGCATTTTTAATACCAAAAGGCATCCTTAGATACTCATAAAAAATTCCCAAATGACAGATAATCCTCATGAACTTCCAGCTATCAGGGCTGAAAGGTATTTGGTGAAAACCTTTCAGCATGTCCATGGTAGTGATTTACTTAGCTTTTGACAGGTTATGCAGAGCATGGTCAATCCTTGGAATTGGATAATAATCAGCTTGGGTGACGTAGTTGTTCAGCATTCTGAAATCTCCAACCATCCTTGACTTATCATTATGCCAAGCTATAATTACTGGAGTAGTGATATCTAATTGTTCATTGTGTCCTACTTTCCTTAAGACTTGTAGGTCAACCAACTCTTGGATGTGAGTTTCCAGAGCAGCTTTAGATTTTGGACTAGAAGGGTAAGCAGGTCTCCTGAGGTTAAGTGGGTAAGGAGGCTTAATGGTTAGAGTAAGAATCATATCATGTCCTTTGATGTTACCAATGGGGTGATCTTTGGTACAGAAAGCATTCTGATTTTCAAAGCATAGTTGTAGGATGTCCCGTCTTTGTTCTTCATTGAGCAGGGGATTCAAAGCTGCTTGAGAGAAGTATTCCTGATTGAAAATATCTAAGTGTTTTTCATAAGTTTAATCAGAGGTTTGAGCATTGACATGGCATATTTGAAACTTCTTGTTCCAGTCTCCCCCTATGGTGAAGTATCTACCATTGCTTTGGAATACATCTATACCATACAAGCAAAGAGAATCATTACCAAGGATAAAGTAATCACATACTCTGTTTTGGAGCACTACAAATCCAATGTTCAGCTTGAGTGATCCTTTTGAGTGAGGGAGTATGATATCAGAGGAACATACTCCAACAGCATTGAGAGAAGCATTACAACTGCTGAGCTTAGCCTGAGGTAATGGTAATAAGTTCAGTTTCCAGTTTGGGTCTTGTTTCTCCTAATAAGTTGAACTAACACAAGAGCAAAAGGCTCCACTGTCTAGAAGTAACTTAACAGGGGAACCTTGGATTAAACCAGTAGCATAGCATGTTTTGCCCAAAGTGTAACTTTTAATGACAGAAGGATTTAGAGTGAAGGCCTTAGCCTCAGAGATGTGGTGAATCTTCATGTTGGGATTCCATTTTTGAGGTAAGTTAGAATCCTCATTAACAGAATTTATGTCCAGAGAAGACTCAATAGTTCCTTCAATAACATTGATGGGGTTAGTGATCATCAAATCACACTCAGAAAGTGATCCATCAGTATCACCAAGGTGAGGGTAAGGATTATCATACTCTTCTCCTTCAATAGGATTAATCCTTTTCCTAGGTAGAGGACAGTCAGGTCTTACATGTCCTGTTTGGTTACAGTTCCAAATTACTTTTTACTTTAACTCTGCAGCCTTCTTGACCTCCAAGGTAGTTGGATCAGTGACAGGGGATTCCTTAGTTTTGGCAGGATACTCTTCCCTGTTCCTAGTATTTTGTTCCCTGGGGAGTCTGTTGACTCTCTTATCTAGACCATTCATATCAATAGTCTCTTCCAACACACCTATCAAGTTAGAAAGATCAGGATCCATGGGCATCCTGCACCTTACACTGTGTTTGATTTGTCTGGGAAATAAGTTAAGAAGTCTTTCATTGACTTCTTCTTTATCAGCATCCGGGTAAAAACAGTCTAACCTCCTTTTCTGGTCTAAGCACCACTTATGAGGTTTGTCTTTGGATGGATCAAACTGGGAGGTTTCAAAAGTTTTCATCATCTTTCTTTTCCAAATCCTAGCACCAAATTGTACTTTGATCAATTATTTCCAAGAACTCCAGGATAAAGATTCAACTTCTTCCCTTGGATTGATAAACCAATCAAGAGCCACTCCTTAAAATAGTCTGGGCAGTCTTACCACAAATATTGTATCAGGGAGTTCATAAGAAGCAAGGGTATAATAAATTTAATGAAACTGACATAGTTGTATTCTTCTTCTCCGGAGAATTTAGGCCATTCAGTAATTGGAGGAAGTAACTTCAAAGCCTGTTCTATTTCAGGAGTAGGACTGGTCCTAAAAGATTCATCCCTAGTTGTCCTAGTTCTGGCAGGAACACTAGGAGTACTGGTGAACCTAGCAGGTCTATTTTCTTCCAAGTCAATGACTGGAAAGTTAGTAGAATTGAATTTAAGATCTCTGAGATCATTCTTAATCATACCTAACTCCAAATCAAGTTTTTTTTTTAGTAAATCAATTTTGTTAATCAAATGAGCTGAAGGAGTAGGACTAGTTTTCTTAACTTTGTCCTTAAGCTGGTTCATGGTTGCAAGAATATCTTCCTGAGGAATTGATTGGTTATCATCAATATGTTTCATCAGGTCCAACTTAATAGATTTCATAATATCCTTGATTTGTTGTATTTCTAACTCATAAATTCTCATAGTCTGAGACTGGGTATCAATCACTCTGAAAATACTCAGACTCAATTTGTCCAATTGTTGATAAACATTGTCAAAACATTGGCTGATAACCATAAAATTGTGAGACACATTTACAGAAAAGCTATTAAGAGCTTCTACATCTAATTGTGGTACACCTTTTTCCACTTCTGGGATAGGGATTTTATACTGTCCCAATCCTTTGGGTTCCTTAACTTCTGATGGGCTGAGGACCTCTTCTTTTTGGGTTCCTTTCCCTTAAAGGAAGCTAACTGATCCCAAGGATTCCAGTTCTGCATGAAGCCTTATACTTCTTTCTTTGGGATCAACCTTTGCAGAGAAATCTGAGATTTCTTTGCCAGAGAAATAGCTTTTCTCATACCTGGTTGATCCTCCTGGGTCTGAGAAAACTTGAATTGTTCCCAATAGCTCACATGCTCTTTCACTAACACTTTGACTATTTACTCCTTGGTTGAGTCCAGCTGGGGTGGCATAGGAGGACCGGTATCCTCCTGGGATAACTTGTTGGGAAATGGGTGGTTCTCCAACGCTCTGTTGGTTGAGTTGGTGGCCGCGGTTTTTGTTGTTGTCGTCCGGCGTGACGCTATGGTCACGGGTTTGAGCCCCCTCATTGCGCTTGCAACTGGATTCCTTGCGCGTACGGGTTCCTCTGGGCAGAGATCCATACAATAAGGCTCTACCTGTTGCACGGGTGTTGCGCCTGTTTTGGTACATAGCATCAAAAAAAATGAGTAAGTCTTTTGTTGGTATTTTGTCAAAACTTTTGAAAAAAGACTTGAAAATATAAAAAAATAATATTTTTTGGGTATTTATATTTTTAATAATTTATATATATATATTTTAACTTACTTAAAGTTAAATTCAAGGGTACCAACACTTGGTTGGGATCACAACTGTCTTTAGGGGGTATTCCAACTGGGTCTGAGTGAGTTCCGATCAGATCCTGGGATAAATCCAAGGGTAAGTCCAAGGGTACACTGTCTGGGACGTCCTCTAGGAGGTTCTGGTCAATGAGATCACCAAAAAACAAATCAACTGAGATGGATAAAGACAAAAAAATATAAGTTTTTTTTTCTATTTTTACGTGGCAAGATGATGTTTTTTAGAAAAATAATCACTTTTATTATTTTTGGATTTTTCTTTATCTTCAGGATTATTTAATTTGTAAATATAAAGCTTCCTTTGATAAATTTTCCACTCCTTATGTTGCCTTAATAAAGAATTGAAATTGATAATTCTTTCAAGCTCAAGTTCTTTATCATTTATAAACTGCTGTTTATAATAAAGCAATGTCTCTTGTTGTTGCTCAGGAGTTATAATAACAGGGACAAAGTTACAGAGTTTTTCTGATTTTTTCTTTTTAAGAAGGTTCAAATAATAGTTGATCAATTCTCAGTTGGTCTTTAGATACACTAGAGAAATAAAGGATCAAAAATATATGTTATAAGTATTTTAACTTATTTTTTTTAAAAGAATAGACTGTTCCAAGGAATAAATGATCAAAGATTAATTATTTAATGATATTTTCCGGCCAGACCCCCGGTTTTCAGCTCTCTGATACCAGGAACCTTGCAGTCCTTTAGCTACAGAGAGTGATAAAAATACTGGAATAATAATAATAATTATTCCAAAAATAAAGGCTTAGAGGCTCAAATAAGTAATATAATAAGAGCAGTTGCAAGGTTTAATTGGTTTGGTAATAAAAGGTTTTCAATATGTATATAAAAGAGGGGCCACAGTATTATACTACTGGGGGTCTTTACAGACAAAGCAACCTCTCTTCAAGGGGCCTGCTTAGGCAGTTTAAGAACATTGGAATGAAGATGGGTGCCTTAGAAAGGGTTTATTCCACTAATTGCAGGGCATAACAGCACAATAACCTAGACGGGAAGGGAAACACTCACTCTGAGCACTTTACCACAAAAATCCTGCAATAATAGGAAGGGTTTCAGAGAAGATGGGGTGGATTGCCTGACTAAACTTCAAGGGTTGATTGGTTTTAAGAAATAAATAGTAATACTAAAGACTTGGTCATAAATCACTTGCTTAGATTCTTTATAAGCACTTGAATAACTTGACACGGTGTCTGATTGATAATAATAATTCCTGGTAAACTGATGATGGAATAATGGATCCAAATAGGTCTGTATAAATACCTTTGTGCGGTGATTTTGAGCTTCTCAGGGCGCGTAGAGAGAGTTCTGCTCATTGGCTGAGTCTGGAAAGCCAGTCAGAGCAAGATTAGCACGTCTACTTGGTGCTGTTTATCAGCTGACATTAGATCTTCTGGATTTCTGTACTATTTTTGCCACAGGATCTGTTAATCTATGATGGCATAAATTTGATTATTCTGCACTTATCCTTCAATTGTACTATTAGTACTGCTTTAAAGTGAACATATGTGGACGTTTACTGATTATCCATTATCTTCTGATCACGTAGATAATTTTTAATAATTTTTATGAACACTCCTTGTAGTGTTTTGTGGTCTTTAAAGATCAGAGTCATTGATTTACATGGTAATCCTTGATCTTCAATTTATTATTAAAAAATGTACTAAAGTCAATTTTTATTAATTCTAATTAAGTTTTGATCTTTTTAGATTATTAATAATGCATATGTCGACTTTTTACATATATCAGGCAACCCTAATTAGGTTGTAGCCCTTTTGAGCGGGACCTGGTTGTCAGATTAGTCACGACAGATCCAGACGTGGGGATCAGTCAGTTCAGATGCGCGTGGGGTGGGATGCGCTGCTTGCGTGGCAGAATTGGCTGCACGCGGGTCTCGAGTACACGGGAAAATGCTACTATCAGTACATAGGGGTATTTAATGATGCGGGGCTGCGCGCGGGGATTGTCACATAACACATTTCCGCGTGTAAATCCTAAAATATACACAAAATCTCAATTCTGAGTGAATTTTAGGTTTAAACCCCATAAGTGAAAACACGTGTGAAAGGTTAAAATGGCAGAAGGTGCCATACTGGTGTTGTAATTTTTAGTACTTTTCTTTTAAATTATTTTAAAAATGTAAGGACTTGCATTTGAAGGGTGGGGTCAGTGAGTGACCCTACCTAATTTTGGGTGAGGAATCCATTTCTTCAATAATATTTATGGATTTCTCACTCATTCTTTTGTTAATTTATATATTCTTATTTTTATAGTTTTTGTGTTGCTTTGACAGGTTGCTCTGTACATAGTAGCAAGCTGACAATGCACAGCAACTGTGCACAATACACAGCAACTGTGCACAATACACAGCAACTGTGCACAATGCACAGCAACTGTTCACAATGCACAGCAACTGTGCACAATGCACAGCAACTGTGCGCAATGCACAGCAACTGTGCACAATGCACAGCAACTGTGCACAATGCACAGCAACTGTGCACAATGCACAGCAACTGTGCACAATGCACAGCAACTGGGCAAAATGCACAGCAACTGGGCAAAATGCACAGCAACTGTGCACAAAGCACAGCAACTGTGCAGAAAGCACAGCAACTGTGCCTAATGCACAGCAACTGCGCAATGTGCACAGCAACTGCGCACCGTGCACAGCAACTGTGCACTATGCACAAGGACTTTGCACCATGCACAAGGACTGGGCACAATGCACAGACACTGTGCATTGTGGACAGTGGTTTTGCATGGTTCACAGTTGCTGTCCATTGAGCACAGTCCTTGTGCATGGTGGACAGTTGCTGTGCATTGTGCACAGTCCTTGTGCATGGTGCACAGTGACTGTTCACCCTCCATCACCCATTCTGGAGGGTTTTCAACCCTCCATCATCCATTCTGGAGGGTTTTCAACCCTCCATCATCCATTCTGGAGGGTTTTCAACCCTCCATCATCCATTCTGGAGGGTTTTCAACCCTCCATCATCCATTCTGGAGGGTTTTCAACCCTCCATCATCCATTCTGGAGGGTTTTCAACCCTCCATCATCCATTCTGGAGGGTTTTCAACCCTCCATCATCCATTCTGGAGGGTTTTCAACCCTCCATCATCCATTCTGGAGGGTTTTCAACCCTCCATCATCCATTCTGGAGGGTTTTCAACCCTCCATCATCCATTCTGGAGGGTTTTCAACCCTCCATCATCCATTCTGGAGGGTTTTCAACCCTCCATCATCCATTCTGGAGGGTTTTCAACCCTCCATCATCCATTCTGGAGGGTTTTCAACCCTCCATCATCCATTCTGGAGGGTTTTCAACCCTCCATCATCCATTCTGGAGGGTTTTCAACCCTCCATCATCCATTCTGGAGGGTTTTCAACCCTCCATCATCCATTCTGGAGGGTTTTCAACCCTCCATCATCCATTCTGGAGGGTTTTCAACCCTCCATCATCCATTCTGGAGGGTTTTCAACCCTCCATCATCCATTCTGGAGGGTTTTCAACCCTCCATCATCCATTCTGGAGGGTTTTCAACCCTCCATCATCCATTCTGGAGGGTTTTCAACCCTCCATCATCCATTCTGGAGGGTTTTCAACCCTCCATCATCCATTCTGGAGGGTTTTCAACCCTCCATCATCCATTCTGGAGGGTTTTCAACCCTCCATCATCCATTCTGGAGGGTTTTCAACCCTCCATCATCCATTCTGGAGGGTTTTCAACCCTCCATCATCCATTCTGGAGGGTTTTCAACCCTCCATCATCCATTCTGGAGGGTTTTCAACCCTCCATCATCCATTCTGGAGGGTTTTCAACCCTCCATCATCCATTCTGGAGGGTTTTCAACCCTCCATCATCCATTCTGGAGGGTTTTCAACCCTCCATCATCCATTCTGGAGGGTTTTCAACCCTCCATCATCCATTCTGGAGGGTTTTCAACCCTCCATCATCCATTCTGGAGGGTTTTCAACCCTCCATCATCCATTCTGGAGGGTTTTCAACCCTCCATCATCCATTCTGGAGGGGTTTTATTGGAATTCCAGGAAGGAGATTGGAGGAGATTGAATTGGGTTGAAATTGTGATGGGATTCAAAGGGATTTGATGGGAGTCCAGATTGGCAAGGCTTGCAAGGGTAATTTGCATGGAAATATCAAATTTTAAGCGGATTATTAAAGTTGATGGGCTGGTTTGGACAAGGGACAATAGTTGCAAAACTTAAAACCATTCTATTTGAAAAGGAAATGAATTTTTTGTTTGCACAACTCCAAATACAAGATATGACTTAATTACCACTCTAAATGGTCTTGGAAATTGACAGGTTCTAAATAGAGGTGAGTCTTGCCTGGGCATAGAATTCAAGATGGCTTTAGGAGGGAGATATGAAATACTGGGTGGATCTATTTCTGTTTTTCAGTGAAAGAAATTATAAATGCACTAGGGGATATAAATGGGTTGACTTTGAAAGGATAGAGTTTTTTTCCAGAGACTTTTCAAGTTGGAAAACTAATGTGAAGTTTGAAAGAATCAAGACATAATTAATCTCCTACTGCAAACTTTGGTTCTGAAGTGCAGAGTTTATCTGCTGGTTCCTTGTAGCTGGGATTTTCTGCTTTGAGGTTTGTTTGAATTTTCATTTGAAGGAATTGAATGATTGTAAGGTAATTCTTCATTTTTTAGGAAGTTGCTGCATGAATGGAATCAAAAGTTGTTTTTATTGCCTAAAGAGTTTGGAAGGTCAACTGTTTGGTGGAAGAATGAGTGGAATGATTGTAGGAAAAAGTTGCTAATGGGAGCCCTCTCAACCAGTTTTCATGTTGATAGGAGACACAAATTCAAAGATATTTTGTAAGGATCTTATGAAATTTCTTGGTCTCAAAATCCACTTCCAGATGTTGGGCCATCAATGATTTTGAATTAATCTTCAAGTTTTGGCACACAGAGGTCCAAAATTCAGATACAAACAAGTTTCAACCATTACTAAATATATTATTAGAAAGGCCATGCTTCATGAAGAAATATTCTATGAAAAGGTAAGTTAGGTTTTCCAAAGAGGCTCTGGTTTTAATGAAAAGAAATAAAGCCATCTTTTAGAAGCAATTTACTAAAAATAGAGTAGCATCATGACCACTAAAAATAGGTAATTGAGAAATGAAATTCATGGAAAGAAATTTCAAGGAATAGGGGAGATTGGAAGCGGCTGAAGAAGACCATACTTCCAGATATTTGAAGACTTCTTGAAGTTGCAATCATAGCATGCAATAAAATAGTCTTTTACTTCCTTGTTCATACCAGGCCAATAGAAGTCTTGTGAAATCAGCTGGTAGTTTTAATCCTGCCCATGATGAACAGAAAGTAGGGATTCATGCCAATATTTAAATAATTCTAACTTAAGGTAAGGGTTATTGGGTACTACTATACAATTTTCAAAGACTCAATAGCCATTTTTGTTGATAGAATAACAAGTTTAAGCAGATTCAGCATTCTTGAAAAGTTTTCTACACTTGGTATTTTCCAATTGGAGCTGTCATATTTTGGAAAATTTGTCTTGGAGTTTGGTAATGATTGAAAAGAGCTGGGCAGATTGATTAGAGAGAATTTTCCTAAAATTTTCAGGGTTGCAAATGGCAAAGGTGCCTCCCCCCCTTGGGTAAACGTTTTCCCAATGTGATAAAGCATCTGGTAATACCTTTTGTTTACTGGAGTGATGGGTGATTTTGAAGTTGGGTTTTGAGGTGTATTTGGCACATCATGCCTTTCCATGACTAAGGAATTTTTTTCTCATGAAATAATTACAAGAATTGTTATCATTGAAATCTTAGAAAGGTTGCATAAGGCTTGAAAGTTATAAAACCCATTTCTTAAAGCGATACAAAATTGAAAGAGGTTCCTTGCCATGGATATTTTGATCAAGTTTTTCCTCCAGAAATCTCTGTGAATCAAAAGCTACCAGATGGAAAAGTTTTGAAAAGAGGAATAAGGCTGCAAGATAAAACTGGCAATTGCATAGTTGCTTGGGCCTTTTTTGAAAATATCCCAAGCTACCTCATTGAAGTGAAAGAGTACTGGAGCAGTGGAAAAGAGGCTCTTTACAGAATCAAAATCCAAAGCATTGTGATGAGTCAGAACAAAAAGAGTGTCTTTTTGAATTCATTGAGTAAGATTAACAGTCTTCTTGGAATAATTCTGACTAAAAATTCTGTAAAAATTACTAAAAAACAGAAAAATTTGTAAAGCTTTGATGGAAAAAGGTGGGTGAAAGTCCAATATGTGTTGGCTCTTGGCTGGATTCATAGAAAGAAATTGCTGAAAAATCACTTAACCTAGAAATTGAAGAGAATGAGTGTGCAACTTTTTCTTGGAGAGTTTTTAACACATTTTTTGATTTAAAAGCGGCTACATCACCTCTTTTATGTGGGAAACTTGATATTTGAGGGTTTTCAAGTAGAAAAGTATATCATCCAGAGAAAAAACAAGGTATTTTTCTGCAAGATCAGAAAAAGTCTCATTGAAAAAAGGTTGAAAAATACAAGGAGAATGTCAGAGTCAAAAAGGCATAACAATTGGCACTTAGCTTCCAAACCATGTTCTCATTGAATTAAATTATTCATGAACCTTTTCTATTCCAACTAAGTTATAGGAAACTCAAAGGTCTAAATTAGAAATGATTAGATCCATAGAAGAGTTTAAGAAAGTGCAACATAGGCAGCAATGGATAGGCATTCTTCCCAGTTACCTCATTGAATTTCAAGTATTCAACAAAAAGAAAAAGGCTGCCAATCTTTTGGAGAAAGAAAGTACTGGAGAGCCAATTCTTGAGTTGATTTTTCCAATAAATTGTTTCCAAAAAGTTTCTGAAATGTATTTGTTAAGCCTGGTTGATTCCAGATTTACAGAAAGTGAAATGTTCTGGGTGCAGGATGTGGGCCATTGAGTTTGATTTTATTACCATAATGATGGAATGGAGGCCGCTTATTGGCTTTTAAAGTAAAAAATATGTCAGAAAAGTTGTGATAAAATGAAGTGAAAGAATATTGAATGATTTATAAATCTTCAATCTTGTCATAATCTTTCAGTACATGTCTTGAAGTGTTAGCACAATGGAAAAGGATTATGGAGCTCAGAATACAGCTTTTGGTAGGTGCCTGATTCTTTTTGAGGTAAAAAGATCAAGTTAATTTGGAAAAATAAGCAATAAACCCTAAATATGAAGAGAGAATTCGGAGCTGGAAGTCAGGATATTGCAAATTTCCTGGAAGAAAGGTGTCATCCAAATGAATGAATGTTTCAGTTAGGATGTTGAATTGTGATGAGATAAACCAGCAAAGCAGAGGGAGTTAGTGGAAGGATGATTCATTGACCATGATCAGAGACTACAATAAAAAGGAAAAGACAAAAGGGAAGAAAAAGAAAAGGAAACCAAAACACCTATCTGGAGCAGCAGAGGGATTGAGTGGAAAAATGATGAAAAGGAATCCTTCCAAAGCCGCCTCCCCAGGTAAACTACACTACTAGTGACATGAATGTGACATGATCCTGATAGGTGTGTAGCCTACATGAATAGTGAGAACAATTAATAAAATAAAGAAATTGCTGGTTGAAGGACTGGATAGTACTTTGGTTTTGCAAGGCTTGCAGGTTAATCACTCCTTCTTGCCAATTCACATCTGGATTACAATATACTAGAAAGTCATGGCCTAGAATGGTATCAACCATTCCAGGGATATACAAGAAAAATAAATCCAATTAAAATCTTGGAGGCTGGAAAATGAAAAATTCCATTTGCCTTATGAGTAACCTGATGAAACAGCTCAGACGCACAAATTAATAATTAGAAATGGAATTTGTCTATCTTTGAACACAAAAGATTTTGAGAGATGGAAAAATACAGGCTTATAAAGGAGATGTTAGAACTAGGATCACAGAGTAAACTGCAAGGAATATTATTGGAATGAAAGAGGAAAAATATTTAACTTGGAGGGTTAAGAGACTTGTAAGTGCAAAGGTTGACTTGAAAATATTTATATAATGTGTATTTTACCTTGCAAGTATCAGGAAAAATAAAAAATGTTTTTTTGGAAACTTAGCAGCTTTACAAGCTGATTTCTTTGTAAAGATATTCACATCATGCTTTAACCTGAAATAAATAAAAAAAGCTGCATCTTTCCTATTTAAAACTTCATTTTTCTGGGGAAAACAAGTTTCCTTATCAAGGAAGCATGAAGTTTGGTCAAGGAACTTAATTTTATGGTTAGAGTTTTAGTTTGGAGTTGACCTGGACTATTTTGGATGGTTTTCATTTTTCTTTGAAGATTTTTTAGCCTTTGAAGCCAAGTTTGATGGAGCATGATTGTTTTGTTGATAGTGGTAATTCTTGTGATTGACATTATCAAGCTTGAGGAACAAATACATCAATAGCTGAAGGGTGGCTATCTTATTCCCCCCAACTTCAAGCTGTTTGATTAAGAACACAGGTACACCCTTTCAAAATTGAAATAAAATTGTATCCTTCTTCAATTTGATGAAAGACTGAAAGGTTTTAAATTGAGATATATAAATGGAAGCCCTACTATTTTGCTTCATAACTAAGCTGTTAATTTTTTCTTTGGTGTTTTTTTAATTTTTTGGGGTTTACAAACAGGGTGAATATTTCTTGCTTGAATTTTCCGCAATTGTTGAGAATACAAGTGGAAATATTGTTGGATAGTAATTCAAGTTACATTTCAAACCACTACAAGTCCCTACCCTCTAAGAAGGATGATTTGTACATGACCTTGTGCTGGTTATGAGGAACTTTTCTTTGGTAATTAGATAAAAGTATTTTACAAGAATGTAGGTAGAATCTCATCTTATGAGAATTTTCCCCTTTAAAGTTATCAGGCTGTTTCATTTCCCAAGGGCCAAAGCTGTTACCAATGATTCTATGTTTTAAATATTTTTTCATTGAGCACCTGTATCAGAAAATTTATGGGGGTTGGAGCCTTTGAATTAGGAGTTTTGATGCCAGATTGGTTTCTAAATTGGTTCAAATTATCATTGCAAGAGTCTGGGCAGTCCTTGATTTGGTTGAAAGGATTCTCTGGGGTATTCTCCAGATCCCATTTTGAAGGGGAATCATCAAATGGTTCCACAAAAGGAGATTTAGAAGAAGGGAATGGATCTCAGGATTTTGTGGCTCATGAACTTCTGGATCTCCCTACCCTATTAATATAATCATTATAAGGGGTGAGGGAAGCATTCCTGGTTCAGAAAGTTTATAACATCAAAAAATAAAAATATCTGTAGTTGCCAGCTAAAATTGATAGCAGTTAAGTTGGTTAATTCACTGTCACACATCCACCCTAAATTCTATAGAAAAATCTAGATGGGCCTGAGCAATAATGGGAGAAGGCTTTGTTGAGGCATCCCAAATATAGAGAGACTAACTGCAAAGTGCAAAGTGTAAGTATGAATTATCTTTAAAAAGTGAAAGGGAATATTCTGGGAAAAGAGGAAGGCTGAGAAAAAGCTTCATTTGATTATCAAATCTCAGTGAGAGATGCAAAAATTTATGAAAATACCTAATGGAGGGAACAATCTTCAGGCAAAATGCATGGCTCTTGTTAGTTAATCTGGATTTTGGAGTGGAGGACTAGATTGAAACTGATGGAAATTTGTCTACAGCTAGGATAGCAATGACACAATAGATGAAAGGAATGGGAAGAAAAAACAGGTGTGCTATTTTTAGAGTTCAAAGTGCTAGCCCAAAAAAAATGATACCATGTTGATACATGAGAAAATTGGATGTTAAATGAACAACATGATTGCAAGGGGAAAGAATTAGTATGAAAATGATGGTAGTGACTCTGTAATTAGTGGGTTGAGGATAACAGAACATGTTTGAGCTAATGAAGGCCTTAGTAAATGTGCAAGCCAAGATGGCTTTAGTGACCACATTGGATTGGCTTTTGTTCTAGGAACAGGTTCAAGCCAATAATGGTAAGCTCAATGAGACTGGGTGTAGATGCAAATTTGATTGGATGGTTGACTTTTTGTTAGCTGGTACTGCAAGAATTTCAAGTAAAGACTAAGTTGCCAAAGTTGGATTTTAACTTTCATATTCTGGAGGTAGTAAGTGGAATGCATTGTTTTTAAGTGTGATTTTAGTATCAAACTTGTTTTAGACTGAGGTAGATGCTACTGAGGAGGTTATATTTTGAATGGGGATATTAAAATAATCCTTATACCTGGAGAATGAAGGTTTTTATCACATGTATTTTCTGTTTGTTCCCAATACATACACATTGATTTTTCTCTTTTCATATATTTCTCTTTTTTTTTTGAAGGATTCCAATGTGCCAAATATTTCCTATGTGTATTGTTTTTCTACTTTCCTATATATACATTTCCTTTCTTTCCATCTAATGCTTCAAAATTGAAGCCCTATTTTCTGAAGATCTGATGTTGACATATACCTCAGTTTGTATACAGATCTAATTTTGAACCAAATGCATTACACCTTACTAAAAAGAAGACCAGTAAATAATAATATTCTGTTTTCCTGTTCAAATTCCCTTGGAAAACAGATATTCCAAATTTTCTTCAGGAAAGAATCTTTCCATAACTGATTCACAAACTTCTTTCTTATAAACCTTTGAAAAATGAGTTTGTAATTTGATTATTCAATAAATTTCTATTAAATCATCTTAGCTTTTCATACTCCCAGATTCTAGAAATAAAATCTGAATACCTCAAACTGACCCCTAAAACCTAAATTAGAATGAAAAAATTCATTATTACAATTATTTTTGTTAAATTATTATCATTCCCATTGATTTCTCCAAACCAAGGGAATGCAAGATGAGCTATGTAAAGTTACTATAAGAATTGAGCCCATCCGCCCCCAATCTATGCCTGCGAAAGCGCTAACTAAGTTCTGTTCTGCTCAGAGTCTCACTCCCCTTGTTGAATGCTATGCTGGTAAAGAATAGCAATTTTCTGTTTCCTTATTATTGATATTGAATTTTAATGTTGTCCATCTTGTGTTTCAATCATGCATGTTTTATCTTTCATCCAGTGTTTCATTTAGCTCATTTTGTGTCATTTTGACTGAGGTCTTACCAGGCATGTAGGGGTTTAGGGATTACTCTCCTGCTCACTCAAGGCTTCCACACGTACTCCTCTGATTAGAAAAACATGACTAAATTCTTGCTTGACTCAAAACCAATCACCAACAACCTCATGTGGACACTTGGAACAAAAACCTGACCATCCCAATTCACTAAACATCACATCCATTCCACATTCAGTACCCTCACTTCCTCACTTTGCTTACCTATTCTTTTCAACCTCTCAAACCTTTGTCCCCATTGTGCTCATCTATAATTTCATTACTTGCCTCAACTTTTTCCCACCAAGTCCTACTATTCAATCCCCTTGTGCATCCAACACTTGAATTGACTTCATTCAACATAAACCTCAATCTGTCCAGGCCTTCCTGGTAAGACTCAGCCTTCAGACCGCCCAATGGTTCAATATTTCTTTCTGAGAATACTTCATCCTTTTGCTTCTTTCATTGATTGTCTTTCTTCCATCTGTCATGTCTTCAGTCATTGTCTATTTCCTTGTTTCCTGGTAATTCAACAATGAAGTTTATTCATTGTTAAAATCCAAAAAATATTGCTCTCTCAATCTCAACCAAATAAATCAAAGCCAAGGAAAGCTCCAGTTCACCCTCAAACCACAATGGACCACTTCAGACAAGCTATGCTCAAAAATGCCCTTGAAAACATTCCAATGCTTGGTGAGGATAAATATGAGATTTGGAAAATCAAGATGGACGCCATACTAGATCTCAGAGGCTGTTTGAATATCATGAATGGAGAAAAGAATCAACTGGAAACTAATTTAAATGACTAGCTAAAACTCCTCATCATCTCCAAACTGAAATCCTTTACGCACAATAAAATTGTTACTCCCCTCAACAATAACTCATCCAAGATACTTTGGAAGGCCATCATCAAGAAATATGCCTCCTTGCAAGCTTCACATCAAGCCAGGGATTTCAATAACTTCCTCTACCTATGTCTCAATGGCTATCACATTGATGATTTCACAACTAAGGCTGAGGTTTTCTTGAAAAAGATGTAACAAGTTGGGAACACTCTCCCAAATGACAATCTTGCATATCTCATACTCTTCAAATTTACAGATACCATGAAAGATTTAAAACAGCAGATCATGCACACCAACAAGGCCCTCACCGCTGAATTTGTCTTCAACCATCTTCAACAACTCCAAAATGAATCAAATGCTCAGAGTTACATTAATCAAAACACCTCATCAAAAAACAAGGTGGCCCTTGTCTCAACTGCTCAAAAATCTCATCTCAAGGGTTGGGGGGGGAAATAAAGTGCTGCACGTAAAGCTATCACAATCCAAAGAAAGAAAAATTCCAATCCGCTGAAAAATGCTGGAAACTACACCCTGAGATTACTCCTGAGTCTTGGAAAGAAAAACAGACAAAATGGCAACAACTGAAATCTAATTCAAAAGATAAAATTCTGAAAGCTAATTAACTGGCCTTGGTTTCCCTATGGATATCCCACCAAAACCCTCAGTACAAATTCTTACTCAACAGCAGCACTTTGGTTCACATGATAAACAACAGCCACTACTTCATTGATACAGTGACCTTCAAGGAAGAGTCCATCAAAAATGGAAAGGAAGGAGATAGTTTGAATATCAAAGGCAGATAAAAATATAGAATTTTTTGGAAGGACTTTACTCTTCAACTATCAAACTTTTTCTATGTACCAGACATAAAAATTAACCTACTTAGTGCTGGAGCTCTGAACCAAGCTGGCTGCACCTTAACCTCTGAGAATAACACCTTCACAGTGACCTAACTGAGAACAAAAGTCTTCTCAGGCTCAATTTTAAACAATATCTATACCATTCCCACTCCTACCTTCAACCAGAATGTGAAGAAACAACTGCAGAAATTTGCCTCTTCAACCAGGCCAAAGGAGAGCTCATGAACATCCACTGCAAGTTTGGCCATGCTTCTATCTCATGCCTCAAACTCTTCATTCTTCACTTAACCAAAGACACCTGTTCAAAATTTGAGTTTTTTAATTGTATTCAAAGCAAAATCACAACATTAAAATTCAACCAATCTTCCAATCTTGTTAAGAAGGTATTTTAGAGAATCCATCTTGACCTAATTGGTCCTCTCAATCTGCAGTAAAAAAATGGCCATATTTATGCTTTGAAGTTGGTGAAAAAATTTCTTGGGATACTTAGGCTTGTTCCCTTTGGCCTCAAAAGACAAAACACTGATGTGCGGATAAAACTAATCAAGAAGGAATTCAAAAAAAGAGTTAACTATCCCTCCAAAGTCTGCTCAGAGGGAGAAACCAAATATAACCCAACTCAAGCTAACCACTTATTTTCAGGACAGGCACATCCAACAAGTAATCTCTGGGCCCTATGATCCCAAGAATAATGGTCCAGCTGAGGGAGCAAATTGGAAGATAGTCAAATTGACCAGATCCATCATCAAGGACAGAAAAATTCTGGGGAATGATTTGGACAAGATTATAAAAGTTTTGCCTTATGCTAAATCATATACCGCAAGGGGAAGACAATGTGACTCCCTGGGGAGAGGTACACAGTTACTCACTCTCATTCTCATTTGTTCAACCATTAGAGAACCTGTGTGTTTATCTCCTAGAAAAAAGGAAGAAATCCTTACAATTCAATCACAAGGGCAAAGAAGGAATTCTAGTAGGCTTCAAACCTATCATTCTTTCCTATCAAATTCTGAAAAAAGAGGGTCACCTGATCTCAACAAAATATGTTTTCTTTCTCAAGATGGATCACTCAATCCAAAATTCACCCAGATATCAAGAAGAAGAATCAGAATAAAAAGATCCCCCTCCAAAGACAACCAAAGGAAGGTAGAATTACCCTCCAACACCAAAAAATGGCTGCCTTATCAATCTGCTGGATGGAAAGACTACAGAGAATCACAAGATTGAAACTCCAACTCCTTGGCCTCTTGGCAATAATCAAATGAGCCCTTGGACTCACACAAGAAGGATGATTTTGGTTCTTCAGAGCCTTCCTCCCACAATATAACACCAGAAGCTTCAAAACGTAAAGCTGAGCATCCTCCCCTCCCCACCAAAAGCCTCTGTGATTGCAGTGATTTCTTGTCTCTTAAACTCCCCCAGCAATACGGCTTCTACCATCATTATGAGCCAAAAACTTATTAACAGGCAATTGCATGTAACAAGTGCAAAAAATGAATTGTGGTGATGAACTTGGAGCTTTCAACAATAGAGGAATTGCATGTATGGGAGGACTATTGTGGTCCAGTCCTTTTGAATTTCTGAACGCCACGTGGGCATACAAAACCAAAGAAAACTGCCATTGCAAACCGGTGAAATTCAAGGCCAGGCTTTGCATCCAAGGATTCAATCAGATCAAAGGCCTTGACTAGAATGAAACTTTTGAACCTAAAATTCAACCCTCAACACTCAAGCTACTGTTACTCTAAGCTCTCAAGTCAAAAATATCCATTCAAGAGTTCAGCGTAAAAAGTGATTTTCTTCACGCCCCAATCAACAAAGAAATGATCATCAAAACTCCCAAGGGCTCAAATTCCTTAGCTAAATTCCGTGGGCTCAAGGAATTTTTTTCAGGCTTGAAAAAATTGCCAAAGAACTGGTACAAGGCCCTAAAGGAATGGTTAAAGACTAGTGAATTTTGAAAATTTAACTGCAATCCTTGCTTGTACCTCCCCAAAGATAAAACTTCATAACTGTTCTTCCATGAGGACAATATAATTCTGGTAGGAAGCAGCGCCAAATTTGAGGGAAAATGCCTAGACAAATTCCCTGGATCCATGGCTCAAACTTCCCTGAAAATCCTTTATATGAAGATAAAACTCCAGGGAGACTCCATTTAGCCAAGCCAGCCAAACCATATTGACACCCGGCTGGAAGAAAGCCGCCTCTCCAAAGCCAAGGAAGAAACTTCTCCTTTGACCCCAGGTATCCAACTCAAGCCTGCTGGTGACAAAGACCATGAGGGCTTCAAACAATTGAACATAAATTACCGCTTGACTGTTGGCCTACTCAACCACATTACCTGCTACACCCAGCCCAATGTAAGATTTGAATTGTCCAGTTTGGCTAGCTTCTGCGCAAATAACAGACTCAGTCACTGCAAAAAGCTAAATCAGACTTGCAGATACCTGAAAAAAACCAAAACTCTAAAACTCAGATTAAAATTTGACGGTGCAAGGGCCCTGATAGAGGAATTTACAGAAGCATCCTGGGCCAACAACCAAGCCACACAAAAATCTAAATATGGCTACCTACGCCTTGTGTTTGGTAGTTTAGTCTCATGGAACAGCAGCAAAAAAAGGATCATTTCCTGTTCATCCACAGATGCCAAACTGAATGCTCTAGTTGACCGCTTCCACAAGGAAGCCTGGATCATGTCTTTCATCAAAGATATATTTGGCCTGGAAGTGAAAGCTATCTGCCTAAAGATTGAAAAAAGAAGCCTTGAAGACAAGATTTGGAAGTTTGGATAAAAATTTGAAGACTTGTCATCTCAGTCTAAAAACCAAGGGAATTCAAGATGAGCTAAGTCAAGTTAATATAAGCATTGAGTTCATCCGCCCTCAATCTATGACGGCGGAAGCGCTAAATAAGTTCTGTTTTGCTCAGAGTCTCAGTCTCCTTTTTGAATGCTATTCTGGTAAAGAGTAGTGATTTTATGTTTCCTTATTATTGCTATTTACGTTTCATGTTTTCAATCCTGCAATCATGCATGTAGTCTCTTTCATCCAGTGTTTCATTTATCTAATTTTGTGTCATTTAAAATGAGGTCTTACCAGGCATGGAGGGGTTTTGGGATTACTCTCCTGCTCACTCAAGGCTTCCCCACGCGCTCCTCTGCTAAGAAAAACATGACTACATTCTTTATTGACTAAGAGCTAATCACCCACAACCTCACGGGGAGACTTGGAACAAAACCTGAAAATTCCAATTCAGTAAACATCACATCCACTCTGCATTCAGTACCCTCACTTCCTCAGTTTGATGACCTCTTTTTGTCAACCTCTCAAAGCTTTGTCCCCATTTTCCTCATCTCTACTTTCATTCCTTGTCTCAAACTTTTCCCACCAAGTCCTACTATTCAATCCCCTTGTGCATCCCCACCTTCAATTGACTTCATTCAACCTCAAACTCAAATTGTTCATGCCTGCCTGGTAATACTCAGCTTTAATACCGCCCAATGGTTCAATATTTCTTGCTGAGACCAATTCCTTCTGTTTTTTATTTCCTCAATTGTTTAAATTTTTCATTTCTTCAGTCATTGTCTATTTCCTTGGTTTTTTATAATTCAACCATGAGGTTTTTTCAATTAATTTAAATCCCAAGTATATGGGGTGGGGATGTGACATTAAATTCAATACATCAATAAAGATTTCTATCCCCATTTTTCATCTTGCACTAGTCATTATTAGTTATGTTACATAGTCTCTTGAAAATGGATTTTAAAATTCAACTTGTAAAAATTTTTTTGAAAATGAGGAAAAATTAGTATTTCATGGGAAAGGAATACCTCATATCATTTTAATTCTTCAATTTCAAAATTTGCATAAATTTGTGAGGATAATTTGATGAATAGGTTCAAATCCAACAAACCCCATATTTATTCTTTGGGTCAAAAGCCCAACTCCCCAGAATATCAATCCGTTGAAAGAGGTAGGTTTCAGGGTTTCAGTAATCTTTGTGTGAAAGAAGTGGAACCTAGTGAGATTATTATTAACTCAGTCAAAGCTTTTAATGAAAATCATTAAAGATCAGGAAACAGAGGATAGCAAATTTGAGCTCTAGAGATGAAAAATCTGGATAATTGTGATGTGTAGAATTCTCATGAATTAAATTATTATCTTCAATATTTCAAGAATATAATTATGAGAAACACAAATGAATACAGCCAAAAAAAACTCTGCATCTATATTCCTAAGAGGAAGAGCCTTGAAATGGTTCAAATCACATCTTGAGTTCCTCAATGAAACTATTTCCTCTTGTATTCTCAAAAATGAGAGGAATTTGAGAGAAATTTTATTCAAATTGTTTGGAAATAAAAACCAATTGAAAAAACAAGTGTGAAAAAATAAGCAGAGTTGGAAAAACTATACCAGAATATTAATTTTTCAGAATCAAGAAAAGAATGAGTCCACAGATTAAGGTAGTGATTAGGGGACCAGAAAACAAAGGATGGAAGGTTAAAAAAAAGTAGTTAAGTTCTAATGGAAGGAAAATGGCACTTGAGCATAATTGGTAGAACTGGATTGACAAAAGACTGAAACGGAATGAAAGGTAGAATGAAAAGCCAAAATAAGAGGTTGAAAGATTGTATGAGGAAAGGATTTATAGCACTCTGAATCAAGGCAATATTGTTTTGTTATGAATGATCCAACAGGTTCAAGAATAAATCTGGTGTGATGAATCAAGGATAGGAGTGAATTGTGAAGTAGATTTGGAGAGAGATTTGGAACCTACAGCTTTTTGAAGGTAATGGTGATCAAGCACAGAGAACCTTGAGGTTAAGGAGTCTTGAGGAGTTTTTCTGATGGAGTCAAGGTTCAAGAGAGAGAAAGAGATTTTCAGGTCAACTAGAGAGTTGAAGGTTGGTGAATGAGTGAAGGAGAAAGCCTTGGCTTGTTATTTGTGAGTAAACCCAAGATTTTCACAGAGGTGAATGATCCAACACGCCCCAGATTCAACAAAAATCAGGGACGCACTTAGTGAGCAGATGGAACAGTCTGAGTAAGCAAAGAGAGAAGAGAAAAGATATGGAGACAGAGAGGAGACATAATAGAATGTAGAATGAAGGTAAAACCATAGAGAAAAATGAGATTCACTATAAATTCCATCACGCCAGAAAAACTCTAAATCAATAGATTTTAAGATTTGACATAAAAGCAAGTTGATTTACTCCTGAAATTCTAGCCTCCTTGGTCCGTGCATTTGCCAGCATATCTTGAGAAGAAATCAGCTTGACTTTTATAGAGCTTTCATTCAGATTTTTCCTTAGACTCTTCAGATTGATGTCACTACTTTTTGCATGAAATCCTGTGCCACATCTTTCAAGTTTATTGTCTGTGAGAAGCATTTTTGGGTTGCATTTTTCTTGCCATAATTTTCTTAATAGACGGTTCAGCCATTTGCATTCTAGGTTACTTGTTTAAAAGGAATTCTACTCCAATTCAGTGGAGGAATGAGAAATGCATCTTTGATGCCAACTGGTCCAGTAGATGGGACTCCCTTTAAAAAGGAACAAGAGGCGGGTTTGGGATATTCAAGTTTCTGGATTGTCTCCCAAGTTAGAATTTCTGTAGATCACTAGGCTCCTTTTGGAAGACTTGCTTTGTATCATTATTTTGAATTCAATTGTTTTGAATAAATATTGCCACACGTGTATTACTTCTCATCAATTTTTGATGCCAGGTCTTTACCTAAATCTATTGAAATCTTCCTTGGTGGCAGGGAGCATGTGGATTCACAAAGTGCAAGGGTTATTAATTAGCTTTTAATCAAGGAGATTCTTTTCTAGAATTCCCTTTTTTGATATGGTTACTCAGAGAAAGGCCAATTAAGTTTTTTATTAATTCAAATTTAATACCCAGAAGAGTGTCAATGTTCTAGGCCACCAAATCCTGGAGTTTGTCAAGAAAGGATTTTTTTAACTTTTTGACATTCCCAAAAACCACCAGGTCATCAAAATGGAAGAATAGGCTGGTTTCAAGATACAGGAAAGGGTAAGAGTCACTTTTTTGGAATCCTTGGCTGTTTATCCAGCTTACAAGAGTTTTGCACCAGTTAAAGGATGCTTACTTCAGGCAGTAAAACATTTCTTGAGTTTGAGGAATTTAGCTGTTATTTTTGAGCCCACTGAGGTTCAAATGAAGACTTTCTTTTCAAGTGGGGCGTGAAGGAAGGCCCCTTTGAAATCAAATTGGAAAATCAGCAGTTTTTTTACCACAGAGTAGGTCTGAAGTGCTGAAAGAGAGGCTAGTTTCCCTGTGGGAGAAAAGGTTTCCAAGTAGTCAATGCCATAGAATTGGTGAAAGCCTTGAGAAAAAACTCTAGAATCAAGGGTCACCAGCTCAGTTTGGAGGCCTTGCTTATGCAAGAATGTCCATGTGGTGTCTAACGGGTTTGTCACTCCTGATTTTTCTGTTTCTTCCCATATGCCCAATTTTCAGCATTATTTAGTTCTTTATTGACCAAATTAATACTTTTGGGTATTTTCAGGGCCTCATGGAGGTTTTGAAGTGTTTCCAAGTGATGATAGCCATATTGATCCAGGCTCATGAAAATATTAAAATCTCTCAATCAAGGTTTTTGAGAATTGAGGATTGTGAAATAAGAGATTTCTGAATTGGAGGAGCTTGCTTTGGTAGTATTCTTGATTGGAGGTTTTTCTTCTTGGAGATTGACTAATATTGGTTCTAAAAATTTTGAGGAAGCATCAGGAATGGTTTTGGGTTTTGTAGCTAGGTTTTTGTCATCAAGGTCCCTTGTGAAGGATCCTGAGGGTGTCTTTGACTTCAATAACTGAACATGTTTGGTTTCCACAATTTTCCCATTCTTTGAGACCAGTTTGTAGGACAGAAAACTGGGATTGAAACCAATCAGGATTCCTTCTCCATCTTTTTCACTCAGCTTGGAGGAAATTTTTGAGTTTCTTAGGAGATATAAGGCAGAAGTTCCTAGGGTTTTCATATCTGCTGACAGGATCAAGGGCTTGTGAATTTTTTCCCCAGGAGTTTCCTTGCCTTTAGTTCTTGGAATTTGATTGAGAGAAAAACAGCAGCTTTGGATTAAAATGTGCCAGTAGTTCTTGGGTATAGCTGTAGCGCTGAGTGGATTGAAGTGATTCCATAATGGTTCTATTTGATTGCTTTGCCTTGCCTTTATGTAAAGAATGGTAAGTTTCAATTATGAGATGGTTGATGGATTTTGACTTGAAGAATTTTGCCAGGATATTGTTAAAAAATTCAACTACACCTTTGGTTGAAACTTTAATAGCATACTGGTTCTGCTTGTTGGCCTCATTTTGAATGATTAACATGATTTTGGTAGCAGATGCGTCTTTTGAAGCAATTGGGAAAGAGGAGAGCTAGCCATCTTTGTAGTCTACAACAGTGAATGAGTACCTCATACCACATTTGCTGGTTGGAATACATGGTCCCATGAGCTCCATGTGAAGGTATTGAAAACTTTTAGAGTGGTTTTTTTATCATCTTTGAATGGAGCTTTGGTGATCCTTGATCTTTTGCACGCAAAAAATTCAAATTTTTATTTGATTTCCTGATTTAAACAGTGGCCAAAATTTTTCTCTATTCTTACCAAGCTAGCACGACACATTTTTCTGTGTAGTTATAAAGAAATGATTGGTTTATATAGAAGTCTTGTTCAAATTACTTTGATGTGCCGTTGAGGATGAGTAGTTTTTTGACTATCAAGGCTCCAAGTAACAAGAATAATTTGTACTTAATGAAGAAGTCTGGTGGATTTAGCTTGGTGTCAACTTGCAGGACGCAGAACTTCTTCTGCAGAATAACCATGGAAATAAGATTGGCCATTGCTTCTGGAAACCAGGTGGCGTTTTTGAGACTATGGAGTTTGGTTTTTTTGGATCAGTTTTTCAGTTCATAGACCTTGAATTAAAAGAACATAACTTTTATTTCCAGTTTTGATTGTTTCATTTCCAGGTTGTTTATTTAGACTGCTGAAGAAGGACTTGTCTCTGATAATATGTATTGAGCATCCACTATCTAGGATGAAAAAATCCTTATCAGGGATTCCATAGTGGTTTAATGCGCAGAAGAATGAATTGAAGTGTGATTCTTGATTTTTATTTAGACCCCTTTGAGCTTTTTTGGGAAGACTTTTGGGTTTTAATTCCTGGAATTTGACCAAAAACAATTATATGGAAAGTGATTTGACAGCAGGATTGTGTTTTTTTTTTCTTGTAACTGTGTATGTTGGGATCTCAATGATTATGGTGGAATAGAGAAGGAGATGTTTTGGCAGAGTGGTGATTCTTTGAATGGAAATTTGTTTTGGTGTTTTACCAAGTGATTGAGAATTGGGGTTACTGTAAGGTCAGATGAAGATTGCATGATTTGTGATCTTATGGAATTGTGAGATTCAGGAAGTTTGAACAGCATAAGGTAACTCAGGATGTTGGAGGGGAGATCTATTCCTACTTTTATTCTCCAAGATGCAGTTTGACCGCTGTCACCAATATGTTTTTATCATTTTGATCAAACGCAAGATGAGAAATGTAAGGGAACATGCATGTCCTGTTGGCAGCCTGACTAGAATTAAAATGATCTTTGGCGTTTAGCCAGATTAATTTTGTGGTATATTTTTTTTCTTGGTTGATTATTTTAGTGTGAGTTTCAGGATCCAATTTAGAAATCAAATAGACCAACATTTCATTGTTATCTGAAATTTTCTCAAATGGATTGGAAGAGTTTATCACAGACAGAATTCCTCATATTTTGAAGAGTTGTTCCAGTTTCTTCCACCAGATGAAGTCATTGGTTTCACTGGGAAGAGGTGTTTTCCCAATTAGTGATTTCAGCCACAGCGCTGTGAAGTTGCCATTTCCATCTGGTCCAGGTGATTCCATGGTTTGATCCATTCAAATTTATCTTGAAAAAGTCATTTCAGATTCGAAGCGTGTGGAAAATAAGAAGATTTGGAAAGCCTAGAATGGGCTATTGATTGCGCAGAATGAAGAAAAGAATGAGTCAACCAATGAAGGTAGTGATTAGGGGAAAAGAAAAAGAGGATGGAAGGTTACCAAAAAGAATTTAAGTTCTACTGGAAGGATAATTGCCTATGAGTAGAATTTTTAGAACTGGATTGAAAAAAGAATTAAACAAAATGGAAGTTAGAATGAGAAGAAGGAATAAGAGTTGACTAGATTGCATGAGGAAATAATTTACAGTGCTCTGACTCAAGGCAATATTGTCTTCTTATGACTGATCCTATGGGTAGAAGAATAAATCTGATATCATGAATCAAGGCTAGGATTGAGTGTTGAAGTATAATTGGAAAGAGATTTGGAAACTAAAGCTTTTCAAAGTTAATGGTGATCAAGTAATGAGAATCTTTATGTTGCGGATTCCTGAGGAGTTTGGCCAATGGAGTCAAGGGTAAAGAGAGAGAAAGTGATTTTCAGGTAAAATAGAGAGTTGAAGATTGGTGAATGAGTGAAGGAGCAAGCCTTGGCTTGTTATTTGTGAGTGAAACCAAGAGTTTCACAGAGGTGAATGATGCAACACATCCATGCTCAGAAAAATCTGGGACGCACTTGGTGAGAAGATGTACCAGTCTGAGTAAGGAAAGAGGGAATAGAAAAGATAGAGAGACAGAA
The DNA here is from genome assembly GCA_025617555.3 of Puccinia polysora. Lineage (NCBI taxonomy): Eukaryota > Fungi > Basidiomycota > Pucciniomycetes > Pucciniales > Pucciniaceae > Puccinia > Puccinia polysora. The sequence goes on from CM062635.1 coordinate 18,096,080, forward strand.
TGCAGAGATAATCAAATGGAGAATGAAGGGAACATTATAGAGAAGAATGAGGTTTAATATAAATTTCAACAACCAGAAATTGGATTTACAGTCTTCTAATTAAAGATAAAAATTTTTCTTCAGTCTATGATCTGAAGTTTCAAATATTAAAGTTTTTTATCCGGTGGAAAAAGGCAGAAATGTTGTCAAATTTACAGGAAGGTTTACTGGCTTTCATGAAAAAGAAATATCAGTTTCAAGACAAAAACATATAAAATTATATCAGGTAATCAAAAAATTCATTCAAATTGAAACTTTTCATCAAAGAAAAAACTGATCTTGAAATATTGGTACTTCATCAAATTTCAAAGCCAATGAATCTTTGGAGCAATACTTGAATAAATCATAAAAATTCAACCATGAATCATGTCAATTTGAAATAAAAACCAAAATTTAGGGTTAATAATCTTATTGAAACTCTCAGAATTCTGGAAAAAGAATTGGATTACTTGGGTGGGAATGGAATTTGCCCAGTGAAGTATGGGCTTACCTGGTGAAGTATGGTATTTTCCAAGTGTCAAGACAAGAGGGGAATAATATTGTGTTTGTGAATGAATAGGAACCAAGGAAATTTATCCTGGTTAATTTTTGGAAATATTTTCAAATATTTATCTTCAGAGGAAGATTAGTGTGAAATCAGTGAAAAGAAAAATTCAATTATTGAATTTGGAGGGAAGAAAAAAATTAATAATTTTCCTAGGAAATAAGCCCATTAAAATTAAAATTAACAAAAAAAGTTTGTATTTCTTCTTTATAATTTCAAAGAAAGCTAAGAATTTTATAAATTTCTGCAATTTGATCCTCTAACATGTGATGAAAATTTCTCAAACACAAATTTTGAGGTTTTTTTCATGATTCAGACTCAGAATAGAGCCTATTTAATAATTCTCAGAGCTTAAAGCAAGGGAAAATTATTTTTTCATTCTTCAAATATTTAATTCAAACTGAAATTAGAAAAATAAAAACTGAAACTAACATTTAAATACTCTTCAATTCTATGAATTAAAAAAAATGAAATTCTAAATTGGTCAAAGTACTTCATAAACTTCAATTTTCTCACCTTCAGAAAATAGTCAAACAATTTTCTTTTATTCTTGTTGATCAAATATTCCACATTGGTATTAAGGAATTATTACCAGGATTCAATCCAACAAAATTTATTTCATCCATAGCCTTGTATTTCTTTATCTCATTTTTATTGATTTTTATTTGAATGATTTAGAATCATTAATATTATCATTCCATATAATCATATTCCTTTGCATTTTTCATAATATTCACATCCTATGCTGTATTTAGCCTTTACTGTAATTATGAAATTGATTTTTGAACCAGAATCTGTAGTAAATTCCTTATTCAACTCATTGCTTTGAGATAGGTGAGAAATTACTCAGCTTATAACTCATCCGTAAACTAGGTTTCATATTAGTTTAAAAGAAAAAAATTCTTCCCTGTACATTGCTTCCTCAGTTAGTTACTTTCCTACATTCATCAATTTTCTGAGGAACAAGTGTTCCATCAAGCTTTTGTAATTTTCCAAACCATTCAAATATTTTCTCAGACAATTTAACCATAATTTTAAGCATCATCATTTGAATTGGAAGATAGCATTCCCACTTTGAGATCATTCTATTTTTGGTATCTTCCCTTATTAACAACTGCACCCAATTCCCTTTGTATTCTCAAGTTTGTCGGGTGAGCCAGTGATATCTTTGCTCCTCTTTGATTCCAAACATCTCCCATGAAGTTTCTCATTGAACTATAGTAATAATTTGTCTTGTATCATTTTATAAATTACTTATTCCAGAATTATTGCATGTTTATAGTTATAAAAGTGTAATATATATTTATTAAGTAGCGCTTCTAAGCCTTTTCATTGGTTGAATGATAAGGGAAAATTTAATTTTGAATTTTCATCTTTCCTTAGCTTTTGACCCAACTGATTTTTCTTTGGTCTTCCCAGAATGGGAAATTTCATTCTATGCCAAAAATCTCCTATTAATTGGAAACCTGATGTGAATTGGCAAGGAAAATTTATTAAATTGAAAATATATACTCCAACCTTAATGTTCATATTCTTTTTTCCATTGAATAAAAATCAAGCAGCCTATAAAAAGATTGAATTACGTTAGATTTCAGATTTCCACAAGGATATTTGTAATATGCCAAACTTCTTCCCAATTTTTCTTCTTCAAATTATCTAGTTTTGATTGCTTCTCTAATCAATTGATCTTATCTTTCCACCTTCTTCAAAGATTTTATCCTTCTCAAAGTCTTATCTTTAGTTCCATGATTATTCCAAATTAATTTGATTTTTTGAACTAGGTTTTTCAGTATAATGAAAAAAAAATAATGAATTTTTAGAGAGTATTTATAAACTTTTTATAGCAATTATGCTGATCTCTTCCCGCCTTAAAAGTCAGTAGACTAACCCTTCATCTTAATGATGATAATAAGGGGAAACTATATTGACTGGACCTATTCCTGAACCTCTTTCAACTTCCTCAAAGAAAAATTCTGAATTAATTTGAGCAAAGATGGAAGAAAATTTAGAAAGATTATTCATCTGAAAATCAATTGAAAAAGTTTTTTTCATCTATTAATTTTTGAAAAAAAAATCTAGCATTTTTTCTGGTGATCATTCCAGGGGAATTAATGAGGGCTTTCCAACTATTGAATATCATGTACCATCTATATTGCAACTCTTAACTATTTTTGATCAATTAAATCTATTCTTAATGTTAGAGATTTGAGTTCTATTTCTTAATTAAAATGGCACATAAAAAATTTAGCTTTGATGAGTAGTCTTTTTTGAATATTTCAATATTAGGGAATTATGTTTCTTGCATCCCCAAAAATGAAATTCATGCAGTTTCAAAATCACCACAAAGTCCCCCATCTGTAGAGTTTTCATTAAATTTTTACAGTTTTGTGAGGTTTCAGAAAAATAAAAAAAATGAAAAAATAACAGCGCAGAGGGGGAAATGCCAAAGATCTCTAATAATTTTTTCAATTTTTTTGGTCCATTTAAAAAATTAAGTTCATAAAATCAAGAAATAAAAAAAGGCATTGTTTTTTTCACATCCCCAATACTTAAATTTGCATGGTTTCAAAGTACCCACAAGGTCCGCCATCTGCATGTTTTCCCTTAAGTTGAATGAATTTGTAAATTTGAATGAAAATATATAAATAAAAAAAGCAGCATGTAGGTGAGTTTCCAAAAACTCTCTCATCATGTTTTCAGAGTGTTTTTTCCATTGAAGGGCCTTGAATATTAGGTTCAAAACTTGGAAAAAAGAAATGTTATGTCACACTTTTTTTAAATTTTCTGATGATGATTTTAAAGTTATCTTGGGAAATATGAATTGACAGAAAGTTTCCATATATAAAAGGCTATTAAAAATTCTCTTTGAAAATTAATAGTGCTTCATTTTACCTCCAAAAATGGGATTAAGATGAAAAAAAGATGTCCTTTCAAAATTTTTCCTATCTTCCTGAAGCATTTGAAATTTTTCAAGCTTGCAGTCTTTTAGTAGGCATCTGACACCATGAAAAAAAGATCACTTGATAAGAAGTGATAAAACAGAGGGAAAAGGGGACCTTTTTACCCTGGTACGTCACTTTTAATCAGGTGATCATTGTTTTTACATTTTAAAAAATGGCACAAGATAATTATCTGAGGATTTTTTTTAGTTTTTATTCCCAAAAAATTCCTAATTAAAAAGAAAAAAGTGGCATTTTTTTCTCTGAATCAGTGAGTGAATAATGAATGTAAAAAGAAATTGGGAAAAATCCAGGGAAAAAAATAAAACAAATAATTCAATCAAGATCAATTGGTACTAATTTATTTATTGGATGCGCTGAATTTGTAGGAGGAAAAAATTTTAAACCAATTTCTGAGTTATCATGAGTCAAATTGTGCCATTTTTGTGATTCCTTGCTAGCAAAAGCAGTCCAAATGGGAAAAAATTTTGGAGCTGGACACAGTTAATAATTATAGCAGGAATAAATTGTGTTCTTAACGTCTTCCAAAATAATTCAAAATATGGGAGAAGTTTGGGAATTAGCATTTGGTAGGGAATGGAGGGGAAAATAATTTGATGGGATCAGCTTATATAAAAGTACCATTGGCTTTTTTTATGTATCTGCCAGCAGGGAAAAATGGCAAAGGAATTTCATCTATTAACTTTGGGGGGAAGGTCCAGAAGGGTGGTTCATATTTTTTCTTTCTTAGTCAAAAATTTCATCCCAGACCTGATCCATCAAATTTTCATCCTTGATAAGAAATTTTGATTCCATTTCATTGATCAGTTCCTGAATTTTTGAACTCCATCTTATGGACCACATTAACTTCTACTGATATAAAACCAAAGTTACCATCACCCAGCACATCTTGAAAATGTGAAATTTGTGGTATGGCTGTGTTGGTGAAAATGAAACTTGTGTATGAATACTATTAAAAGGAAAGTTATCATTATTCAATAGGAAATGAAAAAAATATATAATTAATTTATCAATAGTTAAAAATTCAAAATTATCAGAAGATGAAAATCACAATGCTGTCACTATAAATCTACTACTATCAAAATATTGGTTTTTTTTGTAAAAGTTAAAAAAAAGCTTGAAACTGATGAAGTAAAAGGCAATAGGAAAGGAATGAAAGAGGCTTGTAACGTCAAGCGTAATGGAACTGGGAACAGGATGAAAAGGGCACTCCGGTTGATTGGTTGACTCAAAAGACAATTAATTTCACTTGAGAGCACTGGTGTTTATATAGAACAAATACACACTAGGCTGAAAAGTGGTTGAGTAAAAAATGAATAAGTCAAAATTAGCATAAGCAGTTCAAGTGACATGGTAAGTGAAATGCTATGACTAAACAGTCTGATAATCACAATACTGCAACCAAGCCTAGTTACATTTTACCCATTGGTTTAATACTTCAATATCAACAATAATTAAAATCAAATAAATCCAATCAAAGATACTTCAAACTCCAGTGAAAGTCACATATATAAAAACTCAAATTCTAACATTTTGAGTGTTGGCAAATACCAAAATTGGCCTCCTTGAGAGATCCCCCTTGAAAAACATTGAGTAGCCAGCATTTTTCTCCGCAATCTTGGTTGAAAACTGGATGCAGTATGTGAATCCACTTCACTCAAGCTTTGGCACCAAGAAAAAGGCTTGCCTCCCCAAATTTGGGGGCAATATGCTCTAGTATCATAATAAAAAAAATGAAAGTTCAATAAATGAAGCATAAAGAAAGATTATTTCAGAAAAATATTTAAGTTTTCAGTTTCAGAAGCTGTTGTTGTGGGAGCAAATATTGGATTCCCTGGAGGCCTATTAGAATATTCATCTTTTTATTTTCTTCTTTTGATCCTTTTTAAATTCACAGGACTGAAATTATGGGAAAAAACCCGCTCATTGATGATGGTTGCTGACCTCTGATTGAAAAAGAAACAATATGAAAATTAATCAAGACTAGAAAAACTAGACCAATGCCCCCCCAAAAAACTGACTGTCTTGATTAAATCCTATTCTTCAAGCTCTGGTAATTCTTCTCCACTCAATTTATATTTTTTTATGAATGAATCCCGATCAGAATGGAATTTTCGCCGAATTGAAAAAAAAAAAAGAAGTTGAAAAAAGAAAATCAAAGAAAAAACATCACCTCTTCCCCTAAATTATTTTGCTTTTTGCCCATTTTGTTTTCTTTGGCCTCCTTTTATTTACTTTTTCTCCAATTCTGAAATTAGATCAAACCAATTTCCAAGCAAAGTCAGTTAGAATCAATCCTAAATAAAGAGAAAAAGAGAGAAAACAAAAATAAAAAACCAACCATTGCTTTACAAACTTGGAGGTTGCTTGGTATTCCTCTGCTATCAAGTTCTTAAACATTTTCAAACCCAGATGGATCCCTCTTAGAGGAATTATGAGGAAATTTTTTGAATTTATTGAAGGCTCCTTTGGCTCTTCCATTAATGTTATGTTCTTCCCCTGATGCGTGTTCTTGGGTGGGATTCATTTGATACTTCCCTTTTAACAGTTTCATCACTTCTCCAAGGTTAAAATAATGTTCTCCTGGGAAAAATTTAACAAATTATTCAAAGTGTTTATTCTGAAACCAGTTTAATTTGCTTGATTGGGAAGGTGATTCATCAGATAATTGAATTTGTTTTGGAGAATTCATACTTAGTGAGATTTTAAAAATTCCAAAGGAAAACAAAAACAGAAATAATTCTTGGAATTTATTTTTCTTCAAAAAAAAAGGGTTTTTGAAATGCAACTGGGGATGAAAATTCTCAAGCAAAAAATTTTGCTTCTTGTAGTTTTTCTTCTTCACTTGTTGTAAAAAAGGAATTCTTACAAAAGAAGAATAGTTCAGATCAGAATCAGTGGTTGATTTTTCTGCTGGAATGTGAAAGGAATGGAAAATCTGCAGAGCAAAGTGGGTGATTTTTCCAGATAGTTGTTCAAGAAACCATGTCAGAAAAATCGGGCTCTTGAAGTCTTCTTGGGAGCTTTGAATTTCTGTTTTATGGAGTTGTGTGGAAATTGAATGATAGATTTGATTAACTAAATTAGAAAAGAAACCAGAAGCAGTATTGATAAATATTTTAACATAAGAGTGGAGGCCTTCTATTGTGGATATGCTAGTATTCCAAAAATTTAGGTGCTTATTTCAAGCATATGAAAAGAAAGGTTTTGGGAGGAATCCAGTTTTCAAGAAGATAGTTAGAAGCGGGAGGATTTCACACTACAGTGAGTTTGATGAAATTTCCATGATATGTTCCTTAATATTTGGAATTGAAAATCATGTTCCAGTGTTTTCTGAAGATCATAGATGCTTCTTTGAATTAAAGTTTTTTCTACAGTGAGTTTTAATTTTATTGAAAATATACTAGAGACAGAGTGGATGATGAGAGTTGGGGAAGAGATTCAATTGAATGAATGAGTGCTTTCTAATTTTTTGTCAGAATGGATTTGTGTTCTTCATGTACAATATTTTATGAAGTTGAGTAAGAGCCCATTGATAATCTTGGTTTGCTCTTTTGGAGAGGAAATTGGGTTTATATTCCCCCAGCTTCTTGTCAAGATTTGCACAAAATGTTTTGAGAATTTATTAATAGCAAAGACCAATTGTTCTGACAAGGAAAGAAGTGCTAATAAAAGAATCAAAATTTATGAAAATGAATGTGAAGGTAAGAGTATGAGTATCTTACCCAAAAACTTTCCAGAATTAAGGAGATAAAAAAAAGAATTGGATAGAGAAGAGGAAGAGGGAACTAATACATATGACAGGACAATTTATGAGCATTTTGCTGAGTCTTGAGCTTCACATCTGATCAAAATGTGAGTTGAAAAATTTAAAATATTGATAGCATATAAGTTTATCCGGATAGCTTTTAGGTTTATCTTGATAGCCTATAGACTTATCTTGATATGGTCTAGGTTTATCTTGATAGCCTCTAGGTTTATCTTCATAGCATATGGGTTTATCTTGATAGAGTATAGTTTTGATGGTTCAAAAAGCAAATTTGCGCACATTGTGGTGTCATTATATAGCCTTGGTCGGGATCCATGCCGCGGTTGGCGCGCTCAGAATTTGGTAGGTCAGGCTCAGCACTTGGGATGCGCGCGGTCTCAGCAGTGGCCACTGCGGGCTCAGCATTAGGCGCCACGGGGCTCAGCATATTGGGAGTGGGTTGGGCTTAACTGGGTGGGGGGAGTTGCGGCCCACTTGGACATTGGAGACCCAAGAATGGAGCCAGCCCAACCATGTTTGTGGGCAGCTAGTTCCAGAAGATAGAGTGGGGCAGGAAATCACGCAGCGCGCCGGGAAGATACTGACAAAACAGGGGGCTCTGGGTAGGGCGCTGCAGAGGGCCGCTTCATGAGAAGGAGGAACCAGGTGTGTGTAACCGTAGGCAGGGTTTAGGATTGTTGCAGCATGGGAAAGGGTTAAGGTTATGCTAGGGTTCTGGTTTTTAGGGTTTATTTTCTATTTTTTGATGAGCTGTCATTGCGCTTGTACTTAGGTTAGGGTTGAGAGTGTGGGCATAAAGTCCGCGCTCTCAACCCCAGCATAGATCTCATCACACAATATATGGATGGAGGATATAGGGGAGATGACGGCTTACAGCATGGAAAGGAAAGGAAAGGAAGGAAATTCATTTCCCATTCTCTCTCTCTAAACATGCGCATCCTTATCCTTAAAGAAGCTAGGACTGTCAAATCTGGAACTTGGGGACAACTAAGGAGAATACCTTTCTCTTGTTTCCAAAATGTCTATCCCCTAGGGAGTAAGTCCAACACATATGGTTTAATTCTCACATTCATCAATGAAGCTGAATTCATCACTGGATTCAAAGTCCAATTCATAGTCTACAAAAATGGTGAAGATTTTTTGAACCACAAGCTCAAGACACTTTTTGACAGCAAAGGAATTCAACACGTCACCAAATCTCCCTATACCCCAAAATAAAATATGCTTTACAAAAACGGTAACAGCACAGAGCCTTGCTACTCACCAGTGGGGCTGCCTTGAAGTTCTTGGAAGATGCTGTCACCACTGCTGTCTCCCTGGAAAAAGAAACACCTCACTCATCCCTAACTTCTGTCACTCCCTTTGAGAAATGGCTAGGCAAAACAACCTCTGTTGATCACTTGGCCCCCTTTGGCTGCAAGGAAATCATTTATTCAGAGAAGAAATGGAGGAATTCAAAGTTTTCTACCTCCAGTTTAGAAGGTGTTCTCATTGGGTTTGTCTTGCATCATCACTACTTCAAATAAGGGATCCCCTCCTAGGATCAGATCCACTGGTCTCACAATGTGAGGCTTGCCCAAAATTTCTTCTGGTTCAAGGATCCAAATCTTAAATTGGACCACCCTAACCACATGCTTTTTTCTTTCAATCGCCTTAAGGAATATCCCTCCTCTTCTCCTCCTGCTATTTTTCTCACTCCCCAGTCTGAAAACTCTGTCAGTTTCAATGCTACTGCCAACTCTGATTCTATGTCATCTCCCCCCAGAAATTCTCTTGATCCTTCCAACAAACCTCCCTCTCCCTTGCTTCCATCCACTAAAAATCCTAACTATTTCCCTAGGGACAACAAAGCCCCCAAGGAAGTTGGCTCCATTGTCTCTGCCAATTGTATTGTGAGCTCCAGGCAGCAAAATCAAGCCCTTGCCATTATCAAAAAACCCACTACCCATCAAAACCCTCAAAATATCTCCAAAGCCAGGAAATCCAACAAATGGCCAGGTTGTGTTGAATGATTTAAAAATGACTACTAATTGGCTATAATCTTCTTTCCACAAAATTACCTACGCATGCTGAATATGTGTTTCCTTTCTCCATCTCCTACTTCTCATACTCTACTTTCCACTGTCCTCTACCCTGTCCACACACTGTGTGGACCCTTTTATTTATACTGCTTGATGTGCTCCTGAACCAGGCCCCTCCCCGGTGCACTTGCTCCAAATGTGACTGCACACTCCTCTTTATTAATTGGCACCTGCTCAGATCCTAGATGCCTCTTCTTTCTTACAACTTCTAAGCCATACCACAAGCATCTTGGGATCTGAGCTTGGTAAGCCCATCTTGTTTTTTTTTCACTCATGTTCCCAGCTGTCTCCCTGACTTACTCATAGTTATCAATCCCTGCGGTCCTCTCCTTCTTTTTTATCTTGTGATTCTTGTACTCAAAAATTCAGTCTCCTGCATCTCAAGGCTATGAGCCTTTCTTTTAAAGGTGTGATACACCATCTTAGTTTCTTTCACTCTTTCTCTCTTCATGCTCTGATCACAATTAACTTTTTTTCAAAGCTTTAACTCAACAGATTTACAGTCCCAGCATCTGTTAAAACTTCAAGAAAGGCTTGTTGCCATTACTGATCAGGAAGATAACCCCAAACTGAATATCCCTCTCCTTAACAAGACCAAATTTAAAAACTGGTATATATACCTAAAAAGCTACCTAAGAAGGACAGGATTTCTAGAGCTCATTCAAGATTATGACCAAGATAAAACTGCCAACTCAAAAGTGAAGAAAAAAGTGTTTGAAGCCTGTGAAATGATTGTCCAAAACTAAGGCAAAATAGCTTTTGAAGTTGTGGTGAATAGCTCAAATTTAGCTAATCCATCGGAAATCCTAGAGGCAATCCATGTAAACCAAGCCTCGCAGTCTTCCAAAAATTGTGGTAGTCTCTTGCTCAACTTTATCCAACACCAATACAGGGGCAACCTGTCCCAATAAATCAATGCATTCCGGAAACCAATGAATGAACTGTCAGGGGTCCAACTTGACTTACCCCAAGACATAATTAGCTGCACCATTTTAGCCAAACTGCCAAACTCTTTTCATCACATAGTAGACACCCTACTACTTAACAAAAAATGCTAAAAAACCCCACCGCTGTTCTCAGAAACTCAGGGAATTCAATCAACTGGAAGATGTCCGTAAGGAAGACAAACCAGATCAGAATTTCCCTCCAGGAGTCTCCTCAGTTGCCTTTCTCAATACCAGACCCAAAAGGAAGCCAAATTAAAAGCATCCCTGTTCCAAGGGCAAAAATAATCCACTTGCTTCTCACACTCAAGATCCCTGTTGGTTTCTCCACCCCAAATTGCAACCTAACTTTCAGAATTCCCAAGCTCACGCACACATTCATGCAGCCAGTAAAAAAGCAGAGGGCGGTGCTGACGCGGAGACAGTCCAACCTCATGCCTTCCTCAATGCCCAACTCTATCTAAACACTAATTGCACTCAAACGCACCTCCTCCCAGTGTTGGAATTGGGAGCAACTCATCATATTGTCAATCCTCCTGAATACCCTACCAAATCAAGGCCAATCAATATGAGCATAGGCACAGGAAGCAAGGGCTCTTCTCTGTCCGCTACTTCAATTGGAAAGGCCACACTTCTGAACCACCTGGGAGATGCAGTCAATCTAAGTAATGTGCTCCTAGTTACAGCTCTCAACCACAGTCTAATCTTAATTTCTAAACTGACCGAAAATTTGGCCATCATCCATTGAGTCAGTCACTCTGGGTACAAAATCTCCCTGGATAAATTTTTGTTTGTAGGCACAGCCAAGAATTGCTTGGTGGAACTCTGCAGCACCAAGCTCAGAACTACACCCAAAGGAAACTTCCTTTGGAAATAACCACAAAATGATCCTTGGCACCTTTTCCTGGGCCACCCTCACAATTCTGCTCTCAAAATCCTCTTCTCCAAGAGTTTACCCACCTCCAAGTGTTAGACATGCAGAAGTTGCAAAATGACAGCTACACTGTATTGCAGGCACTTCACCACAGTTTCACACTGTCTTGAGAAGATTTATCTAGATCTTGTCAGCCCCTTTTCTGTACAATCCAATGGCAGTTGCAAGTACTTTCTCAATATCTTCAACCAATACTCTGTTTTCAAATCTGTCTCACTCCTTTGCTCCAAAGACAAGGCAACCACCACCATTCAAGAATATATTAATCACTCCAAAAGATTACTCAAAACCAAACTGGTGACTTCTGTGTTGGAAAACCAAGGAGAATTTGTGAATGAATAAATCAGTGCGTACTTCAAACTTCATGGTATTCAACACCATCTAGCTCCAGCCTGCACCCCTGAAAAAATGGACTTTCTGAAAGAACAAATCAGTCAATCCTAGATAAATCCCAGTTTATGCTAGTACAAAGCAAGATACCTCCTTCCTTCTGGGCTGAGGCTTTCTAAACCACAACTGACCTACTCAATTTCATACCTTTCATCTCCAAAGGCTGAAATTTTCCCTATGAATTTTGGCATGGACGGCCTTACAACTACCACTGTCTGAAGCCTTTTGGCTGCACAGCCTACTTGCACATAGAAAAAGGAAAAAGAAGCTTCAAACTGTTGGCCAAAGCAGCACAAGGTACTCCTCTTGAGTATTCCAATGATTACTCCTCCTAAAAATTCTTAGACCATGCAACTAAGCGTGTACATCTTAGCGTAAATGTAGTGTTTCTGGAGGATGTCTTTGATTATGCTCAACAACAATCTCTGGAAAACCATGCATCACCCTTTTCTCCACCTCGGAATTTTCCAAAAAAGAGAGTCATCCCATCTACCACCATTACCACCAATGGCATCCTGGCCTCTGAATATTCTCAAACTCCAGAATAAAGTACAATAAAAAATAGAGATATCCTGCCGCAAAAAAACTGAGGAGAAGCCAACCATAAACCTCAACTCAACCTGAAAAACGCGGAAAATTCAGACCCCAAATTTTTGGAAAAAGCTCTGCGCAGTCCTTAAAAGCTTGAATGGATCGCGGCCATGGAGAAGGAGCTCATAAATTTACTCTCATACAAAGTCTGGGAGGAATGTGAGCAAAGTGACTAAACAAAACCCGTCAAGTGTATCTGGGTGTTCCAAACAAAATGAGATCAAAGCAATTGGATAATTGAGTTCAAAGAACATCTCTGTGTGCCGGGATTCCACCAGGAATTTGGCTTGAACTACACTGAAGCGTTTTCACCCACTGGTGATAAATCTTCTTTACAACTACTCATTTTGCATGCCACTCAAAAAGGATATCTCTTCCACCAACTAGAATTCATGTCAGCATTGCTCAATGCTCCACTCAAGGAAACTATGTATCTCCAGGCGCCTTCAAATGTACTGGTCTTGGTAGGTAAGACGCTTCTACTGAAGAAAGCCCTATACGGGCTGAAACAGGCCCCAAAAATGTGGTACAACACACTAAGAAGCTGTCTCATCCAAGAAGGATTCAACCAAAGAAAGGCAAATTGGTGCATTTTCTGGAAAGATGAAATTTATCACTATGTCCACATGGAGAACATAGCCATCTTCAGTTGCAACCCGCATAAATTTTTTAAACTCATCCAAAGACGCTTCAAGATCAAAGACTTGGGACCCGCCTCTCATCTCCTGGGGATCAACATCACACATAAATCAAACTCAGTTCACCTTTGGAAGAAAACTTACATTGCCTTGCTTGCTGAACAATACCCACTTCCACCACACAAGAAGTGCTCCACACCATTTGAACCCTTTGTGAAACTTACCCAGAAACAGATGAAGAGCACAAACTCTTTCTAAAGACTGACTGGAAATACCGGAAGCTTGTAGGTGAGCTGAACTTCATTAGCTGCAACACGCGGCCAGATATCATGTTAGCCGTCAACTACATCTCAAAATTCCTAAACACAACCAGAAAGTCTGACTTTGAAGCCGCCATCCTGATGGTCAGTTACCTCCAATTCAATCCAGAGGTGGGGATAAAATTTAAAACAGAATTGCGGGAATCTGGTCTGAGTGCGTACATGGATGCAGACTGGTCAACTTTTCCAACAACCAGGAGGTCAATAAGTGGCCTGGTTTTCCTATTGACTGGCAATTTTGTTGGGTGGAAGTCAAGGAAGCAACCAACCATCACTCTGTCAACCACTGAGGCCAATTATAAAGCGGTGGGGGAGGAAATCAAGGAGGTCCTGTGGTTTAAAACGCTGGTGGAGGAGGTAATGGGCTCAGTCATTAAAAACCCAAAAATTGTACATGAAGACAATAATGGTTGCATTAAACTGGCCAGTAATTCCACCAAATATTCCAGTTTCAGAACTAAACACATGGAACTAAGATTCCACTTCCTAAAAGAGGAGGTTGAGAAGGGTACAATTACAGTCAAGGTCATCAATTCCAAGGCAAAACCTGCTGACTTTCTCACTAAACACATTTCAACAGCCATGCTGCAACCTCAAATTGAGAAAATCAAGGCGAGGACTTGTCTTAACAAAGATTAAAGCCAGGGAGGGTGTTGAATGATTGAAAAATGACCACTAATTGCCTTTAATCTTTTTTCCACAAAATTACCTATGCTTGCTCAATACATGTTTTCTTTATCCATATCCTACTTCTCATAATCTACTTTGCACTGTCCTCTACCCTGTCCATACACTTTGCCAGCCCTTTTATTCATACTGCTTGATGTGCTCCTGAACCAGGCCCCTCCCCAGTGCGCTTGCTCCAAATGTGACTTCACACTCCTCTTGATTAATTGGCACCAGCTCAGATACTAGATGCCTCTTCTTTTGTACAACTTCTAAGCCATACCAAAAGAATCTTGGGGTCTGAGCTTGGTAAGCCCATCTTGTTTTTTTTCCGTCTCTCATGTTCCCAGCTGTCTCCCTGACTTACTCATAGTTATAAATCTCTGCAGTACTCTTCTTCTTTTTTTCCTGGCAATTCTTGTACTCCAAACTTCAGTCTCCTGCATCTCAAGGCTCTGAGCCTTTCTTTTAAAGGTGTGATACACCATAATTTGTTTCTTTCACTCTCCCTCTCTTCCTGCTCTGATTGAAACTAACTTTCTTTTAAAGGCTTCAATCAACAGATTGGAAGGTTTCTATTTATACCAAAAACAAAAAATGTGTTGGAAACCAAGTCTGGGAAATAGTCCACAAACCTGCTTGCGTGAAGGAATTAGATAATACCTTGGCCCTCAAGACAAATTTTGACTCCAATGGCAGTTTTGTAAAGAAGAAGGCCTTTCTGTAGGCCAGGTGTTTCCAACAGGTGGAAGGCATTTAGTATGATGAAAAATTTGAGCCCACTGGCTGTCTACCTTCCCTTTGCATCCTCCCAGTCGTATTGCTTTCTTTTATCTTGAAATGCATCAGATGGAAATTAAATTTACTTTTCTGAAAGGCAAAACATAAGACAAAATTTTTATTAAAAAACCCAAAGAACTCAAAATTGTGGTCCCTGCTGGCTACAAAATACAACCCAAGAATTCACTTTGCGGCCTTAAGAAGATCCCCTGCTTCTGGTACACATCTGTATCCTCTTTCTTCTCTTCCCTCAACTTCAAGTTATCCACGGTGGATCCATGATTTTTCATTCACTACACTCCCAATAAAATCTATCTTGTCTACATCCATGTGGAAAACTTTTTGATTGGAAGTAGGAAGGAAGATTTCCTTGAGTTCAAAGAAAACATGAATTCCAGGTTTGAGATGGAGGATTTGGGAAAATGCAAGTGGATCCTGGACATGAGGGTTACTCAAGAATGAAATGCTTCCTCTATCCAATGACATCAAGATCAGTATATTGAGAACATCCTTTCCAAATACGGTATGAAAAAATGCAAACCGGCCTCTCTGCCACCTCCCCAGCAACCTTCCAAAGTTATGATAGCCAACAATCCATTCAACCCAAATTTCAACTATTGACAAGGTGTAGGCCTGCTGAACTACTTTTTCCAATGCAAATTTCCCAACCTTGCCTTCAACTGGAGCTATCTCTCTCAATTCCTCAACAACCCTTTGATTACTCACCAGCATCAATTCCTCCACCTACTCCATTATCTCAATTTCACCAAGAATCTGGGAATCACTATAGGAGGCCCTCTCCCAAAGCTTTCTCTCTAAAGGCTTTTTGCAACGCTGATCATGCTTCCAGCAATTACTGACGCTCTTTACCAGGCATCTCCATGTTTCTGAACGGTCCGGTCATTTGGCGCTGCACCAAGAAGCCAATCATTCCGTTGTCAACCACAAAAGCAGAACATCAGGCCTTCTCGGAGTCTGGCCAGGATCTGCTGTGGGATTCTAAACTTTCCTCAGTGCTCTCGGAAGTCTTCAAGTGTCCCACTCTCTCAACCCTCCTTTTCTGTGAAAAAAAGGGGCCATTTCCCGGCTAGAGAATCCCATTTATCAACACCACACCTGCCACATTGATTTTTGGCTCCAATGGATCAGACCCCACATTGCAGCCCACAAATTCTCCTTCGACTATTTTCAAAGCTCCGACAATCTAGCAGACTTCATGAAAAAATTCTTTCCCCTCATCTCCACTCCAAGTTTCTCAGTGACACCAAAATTCTACCGCTTACAACAGGCTAGCAAGCACGGGGGGTGTTGGAATCTTTTGACTCAAAAACCAACCAACGCGCAACCAGAAAACCTATTTGGGACTTGACTACAACTTCCAATGTGAAAACTCAATAAACCTAAAACTTGTTTATCACTAGTTGGTTTTGAGGCGCGTGTACCTACTGTCTTTATTCACTGTTGTACTTTTCTCCTCTCCTATTTTCTCTTTTCACATCTGTTGCCGTTTCTCCTTCTCATCATATCTTTTTCAGGCATTTCTCATCTCTTAATCTTCTTTGGGTCCATGGCCTGTGCCCCGTTTGCCTGAGCTCACTGGTCAATTCTTTCAGAAGGAAGATGGGATATTAGAGTTGTGGGATCCAGAAGGGAGCGGAGAAAATGAGGAAGGATTGAATGATAAGCCCCCGGGGTTGTGGGATGTTCGCGCGGGAAGTATGGTGGGAGCGGAAAGCTTTAATTGTGGTGTAACTGCACTGTGATTTGGTGCGAGAGTGGATGAGAGGGGAATAAATGATGAAATTTTTCACATTGTTAATCATATCTGTGGTCTTTAGAATTGGAGAATCTTGTGGAAATGGAATATACATGGCACTTAGCCCACCATTTAACAGCATCCAAAAGTTACACATTTGAATCATATGATAATTCAGGTGGGGGAGCCAAAGGTCTGTAATCATGAGGGTGATCTGAATAAGTAGAAGGAGCAGAAGACGAAGAACCAAAGGCAGATTGTAAAAGTGGTTTGATGTGTTGGTGAGAAATTATTTTATTTTGGTTTTAGATGGTTTTTTTAGAGAATTGAGATTTTTAAATAGAGTATATACAGCAGAAAGATTAAGAATTTGAGATAGAATAATATTTCAGATACTTGGGACTGGAGGAAAAAAAATGTTAATTTTTGATGTTGGATTGATTTGCTAATGATTAGAAAAAAAGCTAAAAAACATTGTTGAGGAGTGATTTTGCTGCATTTTTTATTGAGTTTTCGGATTTGGGGGTTTTTGTTTAGTGTTTTTGGATTTTTCTGGTTGGATTGGTTGAGTTTTGGTGAGTAGTGATGTGCAATTGGTTGATTGGTGTTGACTTGTGATGATTGGTGATGACTGGTGTGGTGTGGAGTGGATTCTTAATGTTGAGAGCTGATTATATGGTTGAGGAGAGCATTTTACCACACCAAGATATGAAGAGAATTCAGAGATTCATGAAGAATCATATGAAATATCATATTATTCATATGGCAAAGCCCCAAAATAAGGACCTACCCAAAAAGGGGTCTCAACATGGTGATTTGAGGTTAGAAATTTGAAGGCTAAAACAGGGTGAAAAAAAAATGAAAAAAATATGTTTGTCATTTTAAGTTCTTCTTAAAATGAAAACTTCAGATATGACATGAAGATAATTGAAATAGTGTTGGAAATGGTCCCAAAATACCCCCAAAACAGACATTTTCTGTTATTGTTCATGTTGCATTAACTTTTTTGCAGGGAAAAAATAGATCCTAAAGATCTCCAGATATATCTTTTGTGACCTTTTCAATGCCTACTAAAAGATTAAAACATTGAAAAATGTGAAATCCTTCAGGAAAACATGGAAAAACAAAATTTGAAAAGAACACCTTTTGTTTTATTACTTTTCATCCCATTTTTTTGCAGGAAAAAAAAGTAACAAAAATCTTCAGTATTCATTTTTTAATCGCCTTTTATCCTGTGAAACTTTATTTCTCTTCAGATTCTCCAAAATAAAATGAAAGAAATTATTAAAAAAAGGGAAAGGACTTGTGATGTAACATTTCTTTTTTCAAATTTTTGAAGCTAATTTTGAAGGCCTTTAGAAGGAATAAAAAGTCTGAAAAAATTATTAGAGAGGTTTTGGATTTCCACCTAATTTCTTTTTTTATTTTATTTTCATTTTTTTTCAACATCACAAAAATGCACAAATTCAAGGAAAACCACATGGATGGGGGAGGTTTTAAACGAAAAAAATGTGATAAGTGCCATCAAGGAGCTCTTGCCAAAACAATGACCAATCCCAGGATCAGCTTCCTACCAAGCTTTTGCCATGCTGCAACCAAGCGCGACTGAAAAATTACTGTGTATTGAGCACAGTTCCTGTGCATTTTGCGAAGTTACTGTGAATTGATGTGCAAGGTTTCTGTGAATTTTGCACAGTGACTGTTAATTTGGAACAGTTCCTTGGAATAATGTGCACATTGAGTGTGTATTTTGCACAGAAAAGTTCAATTTTCACTGTTACTGCACATTTTGCACAGCTACTTTGCATCAATGTAAAAAAATTCTGTGCATCAAAAGATTGTTTGAAGGATGGAGATAGTTTCAACTGAAGCATGGAGACTACTTCACCTGGAAATTCCTTGACAGCAATTGCTAGCAAGTTCCATCACATTCTTTGTGGTGGTGGTGACATCAAAAAAACCCAAATTTAAGGATTTGGGGTTTTAAAAAAAGCTCTAATATTATATTATTCCTTTTGTAAAAGTTAAGGATTTCTGAGAAACCTAGAACAGGCTAAATTCCAAAGATTTCAGAAGGAAATGAGCTTTCATAGACAATAGGCATGTAAAAGCCAAACAGAGAAAAGAAATAAAGAAAATACCAACACGTAGGAGAGTTCTGCTAGCGGGATCATGGCCTATGGTGAAACTAGGAAGAAACTGACGGAAAAAACTGAATATAGTGAGAGAGAGAAGAAATGAGAACAGGACACTAGTGGAGGTAAGTAGCCGGGATAGTGGAAAGGCAATTTACAAAGATCTGTTTTTTAACTCTCTAGATAACCATTGACTGATCCAACCTGGGCAAGAATTTCACTGAATAGGTAATCACAACTGAGGAAAGGTTTTGGTGTAGAGTTGAAAATAGTGGAGAAAACTAAAGTAATTTGGGATGCGCAGTGATTGAGTGTTTGTTTGGAGAGTTTGATGAGTGGCCAAGGATGTTTTAGTGTGTTGTAGGAAATTTTCGTTGGAGTTTTTCTGTTTTGGATTGGTTGATATAGAGGTCTTGGTTAGATGTGATATGGGAGATTTCGGGGCGTCCCGTGGGAGGCCTGGATGAGTTTGGGGGTTTCTGCTTAGGTTACAACTAGTTTTCTGGGAGATTTCAGACGGAAGAGACACATAAACGGTAAAAAAGGAAGGATAGAAAAGGATAGGAAGAATGGAGATGATAGAAAAAGTATTTTGAGAGTAAACAGAAGAGCAATGGAAGAAGCAACTTTTTTTGATCTCTGAAATTCTCCTGAAAATTTAAAAAAATTTACAAAGAAATTCTTTCCAAAATTTTGATATTTTTACTCATGGTATATCTTGGCAATATATCAGTCTAAAATTATTATCACACTGATCCCATTCGATAAGTTTGATAATTTCTAGAAAAAATTTGAAGCAGGAATCCATATTGCAAAATTGAAATTTGAACTTTGATACTGAGCAATTGAGCATGGGAAATGTTAAATTTGAAACCCTGCACAACCTGTTCAAACCTCAAAATGGGTCGCGTGGCTGGTTTGCGACCCATCTGAGGTTTGAAAAGACTTTCACAACCCAGATTGGTTGCAAAACGCGCCACACAAACCTTTTTAAAGTTTGAAAGGGTCGTGTAGGGTTGAAAATTTTTATTTTTATTTTAATTTTAATTTTTATTTATTTATTTATTGATTTATGTATGTATTTATGTATTTATTAATTAAATGATTTATTTATTCACCCATTCATTCATTCGTTCATTCATTCATTCATTCATTTATTGATTTATTCATTCATTAATTCATTCATTCATTCATTTATTGATTTATTCATTCATTCATTCATTCATTCATTCATCCATCCATTCATTTATTTATTTTATTCATTCATTCATTAGTTTCTTTCTTTCTTTATTTTTTTACTAATTTATCTTTTTTATCTTTTTTATTTTTTTTCACACCTCATATGGGTTGTGAACAGAGCTTCACAACTCATATGGGTTGTGAAGGGCTTTTGACGCCTGCTTTTGACCCTGGGGTTTCAAATTTAAGATTTACCATTCCACACCTTGTATGATATTATTTTGAGCTGTGGAAGCTTTAAGGATAAAACCAAAAAAAAACATACTTTTTAATTTAAAGCTCCAATTTTTGTTCATACTTTCAAGATTTTTCTGAGTTCCAATTATTTCTATTGCACTTCTATAAAAAATTCCTCCAAGAAAATCAGTAATACTACTGATCTCCTCCAAAAATTCTTCATTTTTAATTAAACAAAAACTTTTTTTTGACTATGAAGCTTTGAAAAAAGCATTTAATAAAGGAACTAGGCTGGTACCACCAAGGAATAAAATCATGAGGGTGCATCAGAGTTGAAAAATCTATAATTAGAAAACCACAATTTATTTTTGAAAAACTCCCCATTATAAATTCTGGGTTTCTGAAATAAACATACCTCCTAACTGGTGTATTTCAAAATGGCAAGTTTCAAAAAAATGGCAGGTTTCAAGAATTGAATGAGATAATTTCATCACAAACCAGCACCTTCTTCATCATCTCTTCTGGGAATCTCAAACCATCGTCTTCTTCCTTCTCTAGAATCTGACATTTGATAGTGACTGCTTCTCCAAAAGCTCTTCCCACTCATCCCTCATGGTTCTCATCACCATTCCTTCTCTCCCCTTGGGATTAATGATAACCTCTCCAGCTCATCAGTTGTGATCTTGCCCCCTGCAAGTATTGGAAATCAATATTCCTTTCCTCCCTGCTGATCCTTCAGCCTCATCCTTGCTTGGCCTCACTCACTTGTGACCACATGAGTCCTCCCAATTGGATCCCCTTCTCATGACTAATGCCCTTGGGCAGAAAGTTGGCTCTCCATCCCTAATGTTTTCCTGCATTTTTGACCAGCAATCATCCCCATCCTTATTCATCATCCAATCATCTGCAGAGCTTGTAAGAGCAAATGACTCCATAGAAGCCTTCATTCCTCAAATCGCATGGCTCATTGGAGCCACCAAGCCTCTCTCCACAGCCAAAGCCCCCCAGAAGACATAGAATGGCTGGTATTCTTCAAACTTGAACCTTGGGAGCTTGTCAATCTTAGATTGATTTGTAGAGTACCACAGTTTGAAGATGATGTGGATAACTGTATAATTTAATTGAGAGGTGTTTTGGAGAATCTTCAAGAACCCAGAATAGATCATGATTTCTTATGAGACCAAGGCAGGGATTGTAATCATTATTGATGATGCCAATTAATAGGTAGAATGAAATTGATCCTATAAGTAGGGCCCCTGAGTGATGGGATGGGGCTTGGTGAGAGTGCGAGTTTTGATTGAATGATGATGAGTGAAGCTAGCTTTTATGAGTAAAGGGGGAAGGGTCTATAGGATTTTGCCGTTGATTTCTATCTTTCCATCTCTCTCTCTCAGACATCTGAAAACCAATTTCATTCAAAGATAATCCCATCCACTCTACACAATCAAGCTTTTTGATTGCTTTAAACCCTCAGATCCTCATCCAAAACTTCAAAACTTTCCCTTTCATATTTCCACATACTGCGAAATCATCCCAACGTATCAATAGGATGGGATTGTATGAGGCTGGACTGAATTGAGTTTCAAAATTAGCAGAACCACTTGAAATGAACAAAGAAAAATCCCAGTTGAATTGATTTAATAAAAATCTTTGATCTCAAGGAGGCTGATACTAATTTATTATACTTGTTTATTCCGCTCGGAGTGGAGATGAAAAGAAGATCCCAAGGTTGATGGTGGTGATTGATTATAAAGATATCTTTGAGTTTTTTTAAAAGATCTTTCCAATTGGTGAATCCAGGAGAGTTGATTATCAAAAATTAAAACCTATTTTTTTAAAGCAAACTCAATCACCCTCTTTAATCCCTAGCTGTTGTTTTCTTGAAAATTTAGGAAAGACATACTTGAGGTTTTTCACCCATGGGTCATCTAACAAAACTGTTCCCAAGCTGTTGGTTGATCCTTGTAATTTTTTTCTTCAATATTCTTGATGAGAAAATAGTAAGTGAGAAGGATATTTACAATCAGTTCATCAATTAATCATTCCAGTAAACTCATAATCTACCAAACTGGAAATTTTTCTCAGGGAGTCTAGGGCAATCATGCTCAGATTGATTTTGATAAGAAAACTGACTCAACTACATTTTCAATACCAAATTAATGGCCGGCCACAATGAAGTTTGAATTCAAATTTACCAAGTTAGCAAAATTGGACCAATCTTTTCCTACATTTCCATACCAGCCTGAAAAGCCTTTGAACCTCTGGTTTTAATGCTTTAAAAATTTCAAACCATTAGCCAGGTTGATGTTGGTAAAAGTTTAATGAGCCAATTTAGAGAACTTGGCCAAGAACTTGGAGCATGCCAAAAATTTGATTTTACTCATTTCAAATTGATTGGCTTGAGCATCAAATGAATTTTTTGGTCTAGTATGAGGACATACATATTTGCGAACCAAGAAGGGTAGAACCTCACCAATGATCTGAGTACCTAACCAAAAATTGGTGAAACTATGCGAGGTAGTGCAATAAAATGTGGTTGTGGAATCAAAGCTGGATCAAATTTTTTGATTGACTATGGATCATAAATAACAAGAGGTTTGAAAGTTTTAAGATCCAACAAGAGGGTTGTGATTGAATAAAAAAAGACCCCCCACAATTATTCAAGATATGGATGAGGAAGAAAGGAAGGAAATGATGTATTCTATTAATTGATTGAGGTTTTGGTCCAAGTTGGACTGATTGTGATGATTGAGAGCATTGAATCCATTGAGTGGGAATTGATAAAATTGACTTTTTTATTATCAGTTGAGATCATTCTAAAGCAGTTGGTTGAGGTTGGTGAGTTGAAGTTTGAGGGATTTGAGATGATGATGGAATTCATGCAAGATCTGCCAGAATTATTGATAATTGGATTTAGTGATCAATTTCAAGTCTTGTATCAATCAATTGAATTGAAAATTCATATGATCTCTCAGGTCTTTTGATTATTTTTTATTGGATTCTGGATCCTTCCTTAATAAATTGATTATATTTTTCAAGATTTTGATATTCATTTGGCTAGATGAGTTGGAATATTCTGATTGCAAGAGGGTTTTATTTAAAAAACAAAAAAAACAAGTTCATTAGTTTGAAACCAAAGTTTTTGATGATTATTACAGGAGGGATGGGGGTGTTGGGTGTTTTCATTTTGTTGGGGGGATCCTACTGATTAAATGTAGGTCTTGATGATGATGATGATGATGATGATGATGATGATGATGATGATGATGATGATGATGATGATGATGATGATGATGATGATGATGATGATGATGATGATGATGATGATGATGATGATGATGATGATGATGATGATGATGATGATGATGATGATGATGATGATGATGATGATGATGATGATGATGATGATGATGATGATGATGATGATGATGATGATGATGATGATGATGATGATGATGATGATGATGATGATGATGATGATGATGATGATGATGATGATGATGATGATGATGATGATGATGATGATGATGATGATGATGATGATGATGATGATGATGATGATGATGATGATGATGATGATGATGATGATGATGATGATGATGATGATGATGATGATGATGATGATGATGATGATGATGATGATGATGATGATGATGATGATGATGATGATGATGATGATGATGATGATGATGATGATGATGATGATGATGATGATGATGATGATGATGATGATGATGATGATGATGAGGATTCTAGAATGAAATAATGAGGAGTTTTTATTGGATTAATCTTTGAGGAACCAAAGATTTAACTGTTACAGGGTGGTTTTATGGTTTGAGAAAATTAATCTAGATCATCTAGGAGGGGAGGAGGTTAGATTAAAACTTTTAGGATAAGTATTAAAGCTCAAATTTTAAAGAGATTGGATTGGTTGAAAATGAAAATGGAATTTGTTTGAATTATGATCATTGGATAATATTGAATTGATGGGAGTTTTAAAAATGGTGGTTGATGATGTTTTATATACATATATGAGGAAGGACACACTTCTTTCAAGGAAACTGTGAAACACTTGATGTGAAATGACTGGTTTTTTTTTCTGGTTTGAAAATTGCCATTAGCAAAATGGCCAATTTTATAACTCTGATACATCCTATTATGTTAGATAATGCACAGAAAATCTTCAAATCAGCTGCATGGGATTCTTGAATAAATCCCAATCATATCTAATTCTTGGAAATAATTATCCATGTATCTTATTCCTCTAGCAATTTTTTCTAAGTGTTATGATTCTATTCTAGTGATAGCACATTGATTCTGGAAGAGTGCTCTGTTTATTTGAAGAAACAACGCAGGCAATTTTGATAATATGGATAAATTATATGGAAAACACTTTTTCTGAAAGAATAGCCTACTGTGGAAATATTTCAGTCATTTTTTCACTATTTTTATAAATAGTCAGGACTTCATTTTTCCAAAAATTAGAATTTTCCAAATTCTAACACCCAGAGACAGAAAAAAAACCAAATAGTAAATAATGTCCATAAAAAATATGCTTTATTTTTAATCAAATATAAAAAAGAAAATTGGAGGAAGAAGCTTCAATTAGAAACATTATTATTCAGAATTTTACTCATTCCTCTAAAAAACAGTCATCCTTTAATAATATTTATGGGAGGGACACAAACTTCAATTGTGTTCATGTATATCCTTCTCAACCTTCCAAAAATTTTCCTTCAAATATGAAATGATTCAAAAGAAACCCAAAACCAACATTTAAACTTCAAATTTACTTTGCTAGGAAAAATCTGATAAACTCTAACTTTTGAACCTAATTTAACAATATGTGATATTCTATGGCGCAATTCTTGCAAAATCCATATGAAAAAAACTGAAAATGAACTCTCTGAAAACAACACTTGGAACTTTTAAAATTGAAGAAGTTATTTTGAAATTTGTTTATAAATTATTGTGAAATTCAAATTGGATTTCTATTCATTTTTTGTTGCTTTTATCTCTCCTGGAGGTTTAGCAGGCTCTATGCCCTGGAAAAACTCATAATACACTTGAAAATATGAAAATAAAATAAAAATTGATTTGGAAGTAATCTATATTGTTGATTCTATTTATTCAGATTAAGATTAAAATACCTTTGTGAATTGAATGACTAAACATTTTATGAGGATTGAAATATTTATAGCCTTCTCATCATCTTTTAATTTCATCTTACTTGGTTTGCTATAATTATTGAAAATATCAACTCAAGAATTATCAATGCTAAATTGATGATTCTGTAGTTATTTTCTCTTAGTTTTATTTCTTTACTTCCAATTCAATTCTGATTTATCAATTTTCCTTGAACCATTCAACTCAAATTTGATTCAAAAATGATTTTTCTTTACTTGGAAAGATTTTTTACTTTAGATAGGGTAAATATTCAAAATGAAGTGAAATATATTGAATCACAATGATGAAACAAATATACTCTTTATTATTATAATGAAAAAAAAATAAAAAATATTTTGTTTTACTTAAAAAATCATCTCAATTCTCATTTAAAACCTTGGAAATTTTTCTTAATTCTTCCATATCCACATCTTCTATTTAGAAGCAATTTTTTTTCAAAAAAAAAACTTTTTCCAATAGTTTTCCCTCAAATATATATAGTTTGAGATAGACAATTAAAGCCCTATTCAATTGCTTCCCAATCAATAATTTTCAATTTCTCTTTCCTGGGGCTTCTTTCTTTGAAGATTGTTTGAAGACACTTTTCAAAGATCCCAAACAACATTCTAACATCATTTTTGATTGTTTGTTGAATTTTTTTCCTCTGGATCAGCCTTTCCTTCTGGAAATTTAATTTCAATTCCCTCCTCCTCAAACCCTTGCAGAATTCATTTCTCAACTATCTTCACAATTTCATTGAAACAATTAGGAAAAATTTCAATTTAGGTCTGTGTAAGTGGTTAAATATCCCTTGAATATCTCCACCATTTCAAAAGCGTTACATTTTGTTCCATAAGTTCAATTTCATTCCTTTCTACTAAAACATTACAGTTTCCAAAAAAAAATATCCCCTAAATCAAAAGCATTGAGATCTGTAGGTGGCTTATAATTTAATCTTGGAAGATTCTAACATAAATTTTGCTTGTAAAGGCCTGAGGCCCTAAGGACTGTTTTTAATCAGATTATGGAAGAAGACCGTGGCATCCAAAATTTTGAAATAAAAATTCATTTAATCTTCATCAATCAAATCTCTCTGCATTTCTTGGTGTAAAGCATGTATTTTTTTTATTTCTATCATTTAAATATAAATTTAAACTCAAAATGATCATTTTTTGATGTTTAACTTTATGTATTTCTAATGGTATTAGAATTCTAATTTGTTAGCAGTATTGAATAAAATGATTTTTGTGGAGTGATGGGAAATTTTTCCCTTGAATACTGAAGGATCTCAGGTATTCATAAACAGAAAGAATTGATTATTTGAAAATGAAATTGTATTTTTTGGAGAAATAAATGTTGAATCTAACTTAGTATCCCCATGGTTTGCATTTTGAAAACCAAAACTTGATACCAAATTACAAATCATACTATCAACTGAGGGTATTCTCCTTACTGACTCAATTAAAAACAGAAATTGACTGGTTCATCTTGAACACAAGTTCAATATTAAAAATGATTTTTGAAATTTTGTAAATTCTTCAAATCATGAACCAAAAAATTGAACCTGATCCGCTGGGAGGAATCTGTCAAGAAATCATTAATGAATTCTTACCTTGGTTGATTTTGGACACTTACCTTGAAATTTGATTATCCCATGATTTATATTCCATGATGAAATATTTCTTTATGCCCATATTCCAGAAATAAAACCTAAATAGGTCACCCTTACCCTGATAAGAAAATGAATTTTATTCTTGTGACCAGAACCTGCAGACTATGGAGAAAGAATCAGAACAGGTTATGAGAAAGGTAAAAATAGGGAAGGAGATAGGAGGGATGACCGAAAGATTTGAATAGATAGAACTGAGAGGAAGATGAGTAGGCAGACCAGGCAGAGAGACCCATGAGAGCAGTAATAGAGATAGATTGCTGAGAAAAGAGAAATTGGCAATCAAAGTTTAGTTTTTGGGTAGATCTGGAGGACAAGGATCTTACCAGGCAAGGGTTTTCAGGTCAAGAGCGGTTTGTTGTTAGAAAGACGTGGAGACTAGTAGTGATGAGCAGAAGGAATTTGGAAGAGAACAATGATAAAGATAGAAGAAAAGAAATGATAGACGGAAGGAAGAAAGAAAGAGAAGGAAGAAAGAAGGAGACAAGTAAAAGGAAACAAGTAGGTGAAAAATGATAAAGGAAATGGGTAGGTGAAGGAGAGATGAATTTGAGAAAAACTGGAAGAGGAACAAAAGAAAAGAGTACTAATGGAGACCTAGAGTATCTGCACCTGCAGTCCCGCAGCCAAGATGCTTGATGTTCACTCATCTGCTAAGAGGATAAGAGGAGAGAATAGTTATCTTAACATGACCCTAGGAGATAACCGTTATTCCAATTGCATTTCATTATTTTTTGTAGCCATTTTTTACTTTCAATTAAAATTAAAAATTGAAATAAGGCATTGGATTACAATTAGAAACTCATTATGGTGTATTAGAATCAATAGGGCAAATCAAAGTTAGCAAAATCACCTTTAGAGACCCGCTGTTTTTTTGACCAAACCTGCCATTTTGAATGGAGGTTTTCTGAAATAAAAATACCCCTTAACTGGTGTATTTCAAAATGGCGGGTCTAATAAAAATGGAGGATTTCAAAAATCAAACCCGCAAAGTATGCACCATAATTTGTCCACCATACATCCCATGCAAAATACCCATCTACACCTCCACCTCAGCAAATCCATACCAATCCAATCACCATTGCATCACACACATCTAATCTCCATTTCTTCACATCTCCATGGCTTCACATCTCCATTTATCCACATCTATATTGCTTCACATCTCCATTGCTTCAAAAAAATATTATCATCGTCTCATCATCCCTAATCACATCAGCATCCTTCTCAAAATGTTCAATCAAACTTCATGGCAGCAAGTTGAAACCACAAAAAGGCTGACTGAACTTTTAACCACTGGTCCACTCCAACTGGTCCACTGCTTCCGCCTCCTCCTCACATACCACCTCCACCTACCACCTCCACCTCACCCATAAACTCCACCTCACCCACCCCCACAACCTCACCCATCACCTCCACCTCACCCACCACCTCCCCTCCTCCTTTGGTTGGCACCCCTGGGAAGCCCCCCCTCCTTCTCTTCCTCATCTTCCTGCATCTCATTGGTTACTGATCCTTTGATCATTCAACCTCTAGTTCCCCCCAAACCTCCTTGCTCAATACACCAGGTAAGCTACGCCCCCTCACCTCCTCCGCTGCCGCCCCCAGAAGCCTCCTACTCCTCCTCCTCCTCTGCCCCTGAAGGAAATTGATTCATTGATTTCTGGCGGCCTCCTCATGCTCCTACTCTGCGGCTTCCAGAAATAAATCAAGAATTTGATAAATTGCGGGCAGCGTACTCCTCCTCCTCCTCCCCTGCAGCCGCCAGAAATTGATCAAGAAATTGATTGATTGCTGCCTCCTCCTCCTCTGCTGCCACTGGCAATTGATTGAGAAATCAATTGATTGTGGCCGGCAGCCTATTCCTCCTTTGCCGCCTTCACAAATTGATTGATTGATTGCCAGGGGCCTCCCCCTGCTCTTTTTCTGCCGCATCTGGGGATTGATTGTGGGTGGGGCCACTGCTGGCAATTAATTTATCCTGCCCTCCTCCTCCTCTGCTGCTTCCAAAAATTGATCAATTTCAGGCAGTGTCCTCCTCCTCCTCCTCCTCTGCCGCTCCAGGAAACTGATAAATTGCAGCTGGAAGCCTCCTCCTCTGCCGCCGCCAGCAATTGATCAATTGATTTCCAGTGGCCTCCTTCTGCTCCTCCTCTGCTGCCACCAGCAATCAATCAAGGGATTGATTGATTGCAGGAGGCGGCCACCTCTGGCTCTGCAGCCTCCAGCAATAGATTTATTGCAGCCTCCTTCTCCTCTACTTCCGCCAGAAATCAATCATTTGATTTACAGCGGCCTCCTCCAGCTCATCCTCTGCTGCCGCCGCCAATAAAATGTGGTGAGGAGGAGGATAAAAGTCAATCTGTTTTTTGTTGGATTGGATTGGAATTGGATTTAAGTAGGACACAAAGTCCAACAAGGATTGTGGAGGTCAGAATCAAGGGCTAGTCTTGGACTGATCTTGAGTGAGGAATGATAAGCCTATAAGTACCCAAGACAATATTGATGGTGAACTGGGTCATGATGATGAACAATAAGATCTTTTTATAAGTGGTGCTTTTTTGGGTCTTTTTACTTTAGGGCTAGTCAATTGTATAGTCCCAGTTTTTTTTTGTTTTTTATTTTTATTTTTATTTTTATTTTTATTTTTATTTTTTTTGGTTTTTTTAGTGTAATGTTGAATTCACGGCTCATTGAGCCATGTACACGACCCTGTACACAGCTTGTTGAGTCTTGTACACGGCTTGATGGGCCGTGAGGCACCCTACACGACTCAAATGAGCCGTGTGGCATGCTAGACAGCTCAAATGAGCTGTGTGGAATGCTACACTGCTCAAATGGGCCGTGTGGCATGCTACACCACTCAAATGGGCTGTTTGGCATGCTACACGTTCCATGTGAGTTGTATGGCATGCTAAAAAACTAAAATCAAGTTTTATAGC
>CM062635.1:18128319-18255819 GCA_025617555.3 Puccinia polysora
TGAATGTAGTTCTGCAGAATCCAACACGCTGTTGGACCAGGCTGGGTTGGCTGCGCAACTCTTTGAGCCGTGGGGGGCTGTACACAGCTCTGATTGGACCTTGTGGCGTGCCACACGCCTCACTTTGAACCATTTCCATGGCTCAACAAGCGGTGAATTTAACATTACCCTTTATGAAAATTTATAAAAGACGTGGGCTTGGGATTTTTGCCATTTTAATATTTCACATGAAACCCTACGTATATGTTTTTACAGTGAATTTTGTGTTAGAATCCAAGAATTCTGTAAATTAGAGGATTTAAGGGTGGAAATGTGATTTTTCAAAATTCTTGCACGCAGCCATGGCAACCAACACATCTGGTGTGGCTGAGCAGCAGCACTGCCACCCTGTTTGCGTACCCTGATAAGCCCTGTTTTCAGCCCAGGGCATCTGAAAGGTATGCAGCTGCAGTAGGACGGACTGAAACATTGACAGACAGCTTGAGAAGCCCAGGTACCACGTAAAAGGGCTACAAATAAGACGGGGACATACTACATATGTAATAAATGTCCCCTTGGATATTAGATAGTCTAAAAATACAAAACATCATATAAAAATGCATAAAATCATATAAAAAAATAAAATCATATAAAAATACATAAAATCATATTAAAATACATAAAATCATATAAAAATACATAAAATCATATAAAAATACATAAAATCATATAAAAATACATAAAATCATATAAAAATACATAAAATCATATAAAAATACAAAAAATCATATAAAAATACATAAAATCATATAAAAATACATAAAATCATATAAAAATAGATAAAATCATATAAAAATACATAAAATCATATAAAAATACTCAAAATCATATAAAAATACATAAAATCATATAAAAATACATAAAATCATATAAAAATAGATAAAATCATATAAAAATACATAAAATCATATAAAAATACTCAAAATCATATAAAAATACATAAAATCATATAAAAATACATAAAATCATATAAAAATACATAAAATCATATAAAAATACATAAAATCATATAAAAATACATAAAATCATATAAAAATACATTAAATTATATATAAATACATAAAATCAGATAAAAATACATAAAATCATATGGAAATACTTAAATAAACTTTCTACATATTTTTTATAAAATATAATAAAAGATACCAAAAATGTCCAAAATAAGATAACTACAGATCGTAAAAAATCTTAAAATAATTTAAGAATAAAATTGTGAGGATTTCAAAACATTAATACGTCTGTGATCTCCTGAGGAAAGGGATTATTTAAAAATATTACATATATTCCAATAAGATATATTTTGAATTAGTTATTTCAAGTAAATTAACAGAATTTTGAAAATAAGGATCAAAACCAATATTATGATTTTACTCCCATCAGCTGATACATAATGAGAAAAAATATGACATCAGATTAAATGTAGAAATTTCCCTTAAGAATAAATATTAATATCCAGGGAGAATTTACTAAGGATCATTAATGAAGTGATGATCAGGTGGATAGATTTGTGTTATTCAAAGGTCAAAAGATCAATCAAAAAAGGTGGAATAATTCTCATACACTGCTGAATTAGATGTTACACGTTTTACACCACCAGAAACATCTGACAGGCTACCAATGCTCACCCTGTTAGCCTTAGCAACCTTCCCTTTGAGCCCCTCTATCCCGCAGAACAAAAGAATTGTGATGCAGGAAGCTATCAATATAGAGCTATTTTGAAGTTATTGATACCCAAAGACCCAGTTATAGTTACATTCAGAAACCGTGCCAAGGTACTCAAATACTTATAAGAGATAACTAACTGATTGATTTCTAGTC
Organism: Puccinia polysora; assembly: GCA_025617555.3. NCBI lineage: Eukaryota > Fungi > Basidiomycota > Pucciniomycetes > Pucciniales > Pucciniaceae > Puccinia > Puccinia polysora. The sequence continues at coordinate 18,130,177 of CM062635.1, forward strand.
TAATTAATAATACCCATCCCAAATTCTTTTTATCAATTTAAACTGCTGAACAACATTTTAAACCCTAGTAATAGGTTTAACCCATTGGTACATGTCCCAAAAAGGTACTTAAAGGATCCAACAACATACCAGTGAGTTTTATGATCCTTTTTCTGTCGTGGAAGATTCTCTGAAAATCTCTGACACTCCATCATATATTATATATATACATTATCTTTGGGCAATATCTCCTTTAAGAATATGAATTAAACGTTACAAAGTAACCAGGTCTACGTGTTTTCAAAGTAAATTCCCTGAAGAGAGTTATTAAAGGTCCCCAATATTATTGTTTCCCCTCCTTTAATTCATTTAATAATAAATTTATTAATATTTATTAATAATATACAATCATAACCAAACCAATCAACCTTGCAATAAGCTTTATCCAAGTATTTTATGGATTTTTGCTGCATTTATTGAATAATAAATTTATTATTTATTCCATCCCCCCTGGTATCTAAAGGAAAGCAAGGGTCTTTGCACCCAGGAGACTGACAACAGCCACTTGCACTCCCATTAATGCTTGCAGAAATTGCAAGCCATCATCTGCCAACCCGCTGGCCACAGTCAACATTAGATCATATGCCACTTGCTGTTGTGCGCACGGCTCATCCCATTGCCCCCCAAAAATCAGCCTTTTGGCTCTTGCAACCGCTCTGATTTCTCCGCCTGATTTTGTGACTGTTGCGGCTTTTGCGGATGCTCAAGCTCATCTGAAGCTCATATTTGGACTCAGGGCCTTTTTTTCCCCTTCTGTTTTTTTCCCGTTCCTTTTTTTCAAATTATGATTGTGTCTTTGCAAGTTTGTTTATTTTTTTCATCATTTCATTTCTATCATCAAAAAAAAAAATTCCCTCTCATTTGTAGTTATCTCTTGTAATTAGTCTACAGGGCCTCTTTCCCCTAAAAGGAGGGGCTTTCCCCTGACTCTTTTCACATCAGCTATCATAGCATCATTATCCATCTACTGGTATCATCATTGTCATCTGAGTCAATCAACAAATCTGATCCATCATCTGGGGAATTCATCCTCCATCTTTTATCCTGGGTATATCTATGATTGCCTCTTGATCCTTGAGCCTTCATACTCAAATCATTGATCCATCCCTCTGTGGAATTATCCATTATCACCAACCAATAGCCTTGGTTGTTGAAGAAGAATTCATTTGGTTGAATTATTGACTGTGTTAAACCACTCTTTTGATCCCTTTCTCTGACCAATTTGGTCTTGATAATTCATTTTATTGTCTTCCTGGAACCAGTATTATTTGACTGAGAGGTTTCTTTAATCTTGAAACCTTGATTTTTAAACCTCCTTTTGTTTCTTTAAAGTTTAATTCCGCCATGCTATTCTTGAGTCAATTGAAAAGTTCTGGGTTATTCTTGTTCAAATTTATTACCGCTCTGCTTCAAGAGCTTCATAAAAAAATTATTTTTTTTTACCAGCCACCCACCGTTATCTGGTACCCTTCAAGGGCTTGATTTTGGAGAATTGGGCACGTTCATTGAGAACTTTAAGGTTGGTTGGGATTGATTTTATCTTTCCTAATCTTTTTCTGACGACCAGAGTTATTAGCTGGTGGGGGTTATTACTTACCACTGCCTGTTTCTTTGGAAATCTGAACAAAATTTAACTTAGTTTTTGCAGGTATTTTCCTGCATCATCTTGCCTCAGATAGTGTTGTTCCATTGCTGCAAACTACTATGAAAATTGATCCTTTCCATTGATTCCTTATTTACAAGGTTCTGGATCTTGATTATGGTTACATTTAATTTTTTGTAACACTCAGGAGGGCAGCATAAACAGTACCTTTTATCTACCACAGAACTGCCTGAAACTCAGCACCATCTTGAGTCTTACAATGTGGGAATCTTTACAGATATGTTAGATGCATGAGCTTCTGGACAACTTGTGCAAGTGAAGCAAAATTAGGGGCGCGCGGGAATTTTGACAAAACAAAATTTCATGTGAAAATCCTGAACTATACACAACACCTGAATTATGAATGATTTTAGGTGTGAAACCTATATGTGACAACACATGCAAAATTCTAACATGGCCAAAAAGTGCCAAAAAGGTATTGTGGTATTTTGGTCATTTTCTTATTTAATTATTTAAACTATGAAGGAGTAATATTTCAAGGGTTAGAGCAGTGAGTGACCCTACCTAATTTTGGATGAGGAATCCATTTCTGAAATAATATCAATGGATTTACCACCATTATTGGTTTAATAAATTAATTTTGTTATTTGTATTTATTTTGTCTACTTTGACAGGTTGCTCTGTGTTAAGTAGCCAGCTGACACATTGTGAGTCTATTAAACTTTTTAAAATCTTCCATTATATTTTTTTGTTAGATTTTGATTATAAAACAAGTAGGTTCAAAATCACACCATTGCATGTTGCAGGAATGACCCCCAACAGGAAAGCTTTTACCAAGGATTTTTTTTCTAAAAAAATAAAAGTTTGAGTTCTACAGTTGGGCGGTGAATTCAAAAATTGAGTTGAGTTATCATCCAGAGAGGCTTCTTCAAGGTCTTCTTGCCATTGAAGAGAAATTTCCTTATTGATTGAGACAGTTGTGCTCTTTGCACTTTTCTAAAGGCATCCAAGCAAATTGAAAAGTTTGCTTCAATGATGATGATGAAGTATGGTAAGTTTTTATGTCTCTGTGGGAAATTTATGGGGCCTCCAAAACAAGGGTGGGGGAGAGTTCAATGATGCATTACTCAGATTGGGCCAATTTATTGCTTCTTGTGCTCCACTCTGCTGGGATTGCTTATTTTGAAAATTGTATACATTCTTTCTTGATAGACTGCAATTATGTGCTTGGGTTTATGGAAAATGAGATTTTCCCTATCAAATAGATTTCTTTGATGGTGTGGACTTGTTTCAACCCTGAATTTGGAAATAAAAAAACATCTTGGGTAGAAGGGGCCCATGCTTCTTTAGAAAAATTACTTGCGGGATCTTTGGGGAAAATCTTGGATGTTTGGAAGAAAATTTATTGAAACATTCATGGCTGAATCAAATAAGTGCATGTTTTAATTAAAATTTTTTTAAAAAATTTAGGAAAAGTTCTTCCAAAAGAACTGTTACCTTTGGGATAAAAATTTTCAATTGATGAAATTATAATAATTAGGAAACAATTGTAGAAGTGAAATTTTCCTCTTGATGGACAAGTGTGCACCAAGTCATATTTCAAGAAATTGGCTTGCCCCTTTCCCAAATATTAGTCAACATACTAGAAACCATGGGATCAGTTGTGCCTGAGAATGCTCATTCTCAGTTGATTTTGGAGTATAACACTTCCATTTATGTAAGTTGGATTGGTGGATTGTTTGATTGTTGGATTGTTTGAATTGATTTTGATGAAGAATTTTTCATTGATGATTGCTATTTGATTGATGATTCCTGAATGGATTTACTAATGACTGGTGCTTTTGATTTTTAAAAGGTTGAAAATTTTGATTTTTCAAAGGTTGACAATGATCCAGTGCGCAACCCATCTCAATTTTTGAATCAGCACATTTCAATGATTATGGGACAACCTAAAGAATTTAATGTTGAGCTTTTAAAGTCCCTGGTCAAGAATGAAACAAGTTTCTTTTCTGTGAAGATTCTGTCTCTCATTACACTCACCTACACCATTCTTCATCTATCCGCACCTCTGGGTGCGCTGCTTAGTGCTCTCTCCGCGCACTCTCACTTGTCTGCTACTCTCTTCTGTAAAGGGCTCTCATGGGGTGCTTCAACTTTTCTTCTTTTTCTCAAATAGTCCTTTTCTGTTAAGATTCTGTCTCTGATTCCACTCACCTACGCTATTCTTCATCTATCCGCACCTCTGGGTGCGCTGCTTAGTGCTCTCTCCACGCACTCTCACTTTTCCGCTACTCTCATCTGTAACGGGCTCTCGCGGGGTGTTTCAACTTTTCTTCTTTTTCTCAAATAGTCCTGGCCTCTCTCACTCTATTTTCTTTTCTCATAAATTTTTTATTCTTTTCTCATTACTACCCTTATTCTTTCTTGTGCCTCTGTTCCACTCAATACTTGATCTTCCAAGTCTCATTCCAACCTGACCTCAAATAGTCCTTGCCTGGTAAGATTTCACTTTCTCAAATGTCCTGTATGTTCTCCAAATCTGATTCCTGTTTCATTCAGTCTATTTTCTCGTGATCTTTATCTTATCTGCCTCCATTACATCAATTTCTTTCCTGCTCCACAAATCTCTTCTAGAATCAATCTAGCCGCCACTATTAACATTCATCTCTGGCTAAGATGTGTGATTCTGCTCTATCTTCTTCTTTATCTTTATCTTTTTCTATTCTTCTGATTCCCCTCTTCTCACGTCTGTATTTGTTTCTTTTTTATTCAGCCAATGCTGGTTCTAAGTCATATTGAAATTCAACCACATACTTAACACGGTTAAAATCCAAAGGTCACCAACCAACTCTAACCAAACCTAGACGAACCTTACAATTATGACTGAACCATCTGGGGCAGCCGCCTTCTTCCACCAGGTGGCTCTGAAGGCTTCTGTTGACGCTATCCCTCCTCTGAATGAAGAAAATTACTCAATCTGGAGAGATAAGATGCTCATGCTATTTGATTTGAAAGACATCAAAGATGCAATCACAAGAAATTCCGGCCCCCTTTCCTCTAAACAAGATAGAGAGATCCAAGCCATTATACTCTCAAAACTAGACAGTACTATCCAAGCAAAGGTGGTCAACTCCTCAAATATGACATTGTCAAAACTCTTATGGTCCAAAATCACTAGAAGATTTGCTTCTTTGGAGACGGCTAATAGGGCAAGGGTCTTCAATCATTTCCTTCATTCAACTTTCAAAAAACAGGCAATCAAAGGATTTATCACAGAAATGCGTAAATCTATTACAAGGATGAAAGATGTTGGAATTGAATTACCTAAGGACATTCTTGCGTATCTTTTGCTCTTCAAATTCCCTTTGGTCTTGGAAAATGTCAAGCAACAGATAATGCATGTGGAAAAACAGCTAATGGTAGATATAGTATTTAACCATCTTACTCAGTACCATAACATGAGAAAAGCTCAAACAAATCCTGGTAAATCATCTATGGACGTTTCCTTGGTGTCAACAAAAACTAAGATTCACAAAGATGAAAAGAAGATAAAGATGAGGTGTTGAGAAGGATATCACAATCCAAATGCTCCTCACTGTGAAGCTTCTTGTTTTCATCTACATCTGAAAATAGCTCCCAAATGGTGGATAGAGCAGCAAAATGAATGGAAAAACAAAACAAAAAAAGCCCTACAATCAACTATCATTCCCTTTTAACTCTTTGGATCAATGCAGACAATAACCCCAACCTTCTCTTAGACTCTGGAGCTAATTTCGATATTTTCAATGATCTAAAATTCTTTTCATCTATTAAACTCCAAGAAGAACTGGACAAAATTAAAACAGGGAAATTAGAAGCAAACCTCAAGATATGTGGAACTTGAATTGTCAGATTAGAATGGAATGAGTCAGTAATTAAATTAGAAGACTGTGTCTATGTACCAGATATTGTCGTAAATCTTATTAGCCCTGGTCTTTTGGAAAGCAAAGGATGTAATCTATCTCAATTAAACAACAAATTTTTGGTCACTCGGAGGAATCAAATTGTACTGAAGGGCCTGATCCAATACAATTTATTTGTAATTGAAAATCCTAAATCTGTAGACCAAAGTCAAATGATCAACCTCTCTCAACATACAAATAGTCGCTCACTCTCCCAACTCAATGTACACAAAATGTAAGGACATGCTTTGATATCCACCCTAAACCTCTGGTGAAGGATCTTTACTCCAATTAAGAACTCAACTCATTTGAATGCAATAGCTGTATCAGAAGTAAAATCACAAGATCACCCTTCACAGGTATCTCTACACCATTGAGTAAGCCCTTAGAACAAATTCACCTGGACCTTATAGGTTCTATCTCTCCCCAATCTAAATCTGGTCATCATTATATTCTAACTCTGATAGACAACTGCACTGGTTATCTCGCGGCATTCCCACTGACTTCAAAAGATGAAACTACGGAAGTGATAAGAAATGTCCTTGAGACTGAACATAAGAGATTAGGCTACTATCCATCCAAGATCTTCTTGGATAAAGGAACAGAATTTTTTAACTCCAACCTCAAAGAATTTGCTAAATCTAGACATATCAAGTTAATAACCTTTGAACCCTATCATTCTCAACATAATGGACAAGCCAAGAGGGCAAATAGAACAATTGTCAAGTCAGCCCATGCCACATTCTCTTCTTCGAGGCTGGCAAAGAATTATTGGCATATAGTTACAAGAAGATGTTGCTTCATGCTCAATCAAATTCCCAGAGAAGTTAATCAGCAGTCTCCCTGGGAACTCATGTTTGGTAAGAGCCTTCCCACTAATTACTCAAAAACCTGTAGGTTCTTCTGTTATATATCTGAATAATTCCATCCAACAAGGTCGAAAATTTGATGAAAAGGGACTTGAAGGCATTTTGATTGGCTTTAATCCAACCTTTCACTCCTATCTTATTCTTAATTCCCTTCGCGTGATTGTTGAAACTAAACACGTCAAGTTTCTCAAAGCGCAGTTGGACCGATTTCCATTTCTTGAATCCCCCGGACTAGACTTGTTTGCTCAATCCAATCTGGACTCCTACAAAACTGATTTTCATCTAGTGACAAACAATATGCTATGAGAGGGACTGGTACTGAAGCTCTAGATTCCGACTCTAATTCTGAAGATGCCAGCTCTCCTGATCCTCAATCTTCCTATTCTCCCAAAATCCTCTCCTCAGATGCCCCCATAGTACAGAATCCACAACCAATGAATCCAAGATTCAATCTAAGACCATGAAACAAGATTAGAAAACCCCAAAGATACGGTTCTCACCACTATTACAAACCACCATTGTACAAAGCAGCACAAAATTGTCCTGAATGGCCCAAATGGAAAAAGGCGTTGGAAGATGAATTGACTTCTATTGAATTGAAAGAGGTTTGGGAACAGTAATTCAATGAGCCAGATAACATCCTGAATACCGTCTGGGTATTCAAAGTAAAAGGAAATTTTCATGGCAAACCTATTAAGTATAAAGCACAACTTTGCGTACAAGTATTTGACCAAATCCAAGGCGTGGAATTTGACAAAACCTGGGCACCAACTGGTAAATTAGGAGCTCTTTGCCTTGCTCTTTTTTATGGTCTAAAGAATAGGATGAACTTCAACCAATTCAATGTTAAGGGAACATTTCTTCATGCTCCTCTGACCAAGACTGTGATAATTTGAAAGCCTGAAGGATCAGACCGCAAATTGACATATCTTAGGTTAAAAAAATCACTCTATGGGCTCTGCAAGTCTCCCAAGAACTGGTATGAAACTCTCACCAATTGGATCAAATCACAAAATTTTTCTAGTCCACAAGCAATCCATGTCTTTATCTCAATCCTTGATCCGGGGAAGTAATTTACTTCCATGTGGACAACCTCATTCACGTTGGCAAATCTAACATGTTTGCCAACAACTCCCTCAAAAAATTCTTGAATTCCTCTTGTCACTCACCAAATAATATCCTTGGGATTTTGATGGAGATTGAGGACGACAAAGTTTTCCTCAGTCAACCAAACCACATCAATTGGGGATTAGAAGAGTTAGGTCTCATGGAATGTAAGAGAATAAATTCACCCCTTACTCAAAATCTGCATCTCAAACCAGCATCAGATGAAGACCACAAGGAATTCACGCGCCTCAATATCAACTACCTATCTTATATTGGTCTCTTAAATCATCTTTCTCAATATAATCAACCCAACATCTCATTTTCTATCTCAAGTCTGGCTAGGTTCAATACCAAACCCGGCATGTCTCACTGGAGAGAAGTAAGGAAAGTGTGGAAATACTTGAAGACAACCAGAAACCTCAAATTAACTCTCAAATCCAATCCCTCCCAAGAAGCTATAGCTGGTTACAGCAATGCTACTTGGGGAGATGATCCCATCTTCCAGAAGTCCCAAACTGGAGTTATCATCCTCCATTACGGAAGTCCGGTCGCCTGGAATTCCTCAATACAAAGAAACATAACCTACTCTTCTACCAAATCCAAGCTTAATGCCCTATTGGATTGTTATAGAACTCAAATGGATCACTCACATTTTCAACAAGATCCATCCTTCTATCAAATGCAAACCAACCATTTACATTGATAATAAGGGCTTAGACAATAAAATAAAGAAATTAGGATCCCACTCCAAATCATGTCACATAGATATTAAAACTAAAGGCTTAAGGGAGGATTTCTCTCTTTCCTTGTTCAATGTGGTCCTTATCCCGACCGACAAGATGATAGCCGACTCTCTCACAAGGGCGACTTTGATTAATTCCCTTAAACTTCTCCAACAAGAAGTATTCTGTTGACCTCAACTCTCCTGTTACCCTCTTACCAGTCACAAGGGGTGTTAAGATTCTGTCTCTGATTCCACTCACCTACGCTATTCTTCATCTATCAGAACCTCTGGGTGCGCTGCTTAGTGCTCTCTCTGCGCACTCTCAACTGTCTGCTACTCTCATCTGTAACAGGCTCTCGCGGGGTGTTTTAACTTTTCTTCTTTTTCTCAAATAGTCCTTTTCTGTTAAGATTCTTTCTCTGATTCCACTCACCTATGCTATTCTTCATTTATCCGCACCTCTGGGTGCGCTGCTTAGTGCTCTCTCCGCGCACTCCCACTTTTCTGCTACTCTCATCTGTAACGGGCTCTTGCGGGGTTCTTCAACTTTTCTTCTTTTTCTCAAATAATCCTGGCCTCTCTCAATCTATTTTCCTTTCTCATAAATTTTTTATTCTTTTCTCATTACTACGCTTATTCTTTCTTGTGCCTCTGTTCCACTCAATACTTGATCTTCCAAGTCTCATTCCAACCTGACCTCAAATAGTCCTTGCCTGGTGAGATGTCACTTTCTCAAATGTCCTGGATGTTCTCCTAATCTGATTCCTTTTTTGTTGAGTCTATCTTCTCGTGATCTTTATCCCATCTGCCTCCATTACATCAATTTCTGTCCCGCTCCACAAATCTCTTCTAGCATCAATCAAGCCCCCACTCTTAACATTCATCTCCCGCCAAGCTGTAGGATTCTGCTCTATCTTTTTCTTTTTCTTTTTCTTTTTCTTTTTCTTTTTCTTTTTCTTTTTCTTTTTCTTTTTCTTTTTCTTTTTCTTTTTCTTTTTCTTTTTCTTTTTCTTTTTCTTTTTCTTTTTCTTTTTCTTTTTCTTTTTCTTTTTCTTTTTCTTTTTCTTTTTCTTTTTCTTTTTCTTTTTCTTTTTCTTTTTCTTTTTCTTTTTCTTTTTCTTTTTCTTTTTCTTTTTCTTTTTCTTTTTCTTTTTCTTTTTCTTTTTCTTTTTCTTTTTCTTTTTCTTTTTCTTTTTCTTTTTCTTTTTCTTTTTCTTTTTCTTTTTCTTTTTCTTTTTCTTTTTCTTTTTCTTTTTCTTTTTCTTTTTCTTTTTCTTTTTCTTTTTCTTTTTCTTTTTCTTTTTCTTTTTCTTTTTCTTTTTCTTTTTCTTTTTCTTTTTCTTTTTCTTTTTCTTTTTCTTTTTCTTTTTCTTTTTCTTTTTCTTTTTCTTTTTCTTTTTCTTTTTCTTTTTCTTTTTCTTTTTCTTTTTCTTTTTCTTTTTCTTTTTCTTTTTCTTTTTCTTTTTCTTTTTCTTTTTCTTTTTCTTTTTCTTTTTCTTTTTCTTTTTCTTTTTCTTTTTCTTTTTCTTTTTCTATTCTTCTGATTCCTCTTTTCTCTCTTCTGTCTTTGTTTCTTCTTTATTCAGCCAATGCTGGTTCTAAGTCATATTGAAATTCAACCGCATACTTAAAATTTCCTAAGCAAAGGATCAAGCCAAAATTTTTGCAGCCCAGCTGCAGTCAACATAAATTGAAAGACATCTTGTATGAAATTTCAAGATTTTAAAAACTTTAAAAGAAACTTGAGAGGGAAAGGTGGGTTAGAAGGGAATCAGAAAGACCAAAAATTGTAAGTCTATTATTTGAGTGGTGTTCATTTTGATGATTTTATGAACTCATGGCAATATTTTGATTTTATTTCAAGTCCTCAGGATCAGAATATGAATTTCATAGCTCAGAGGAAGAGACTAAAAGTGAATTAAGCTCTGTCACCTTGCTAATTACACAGAGAAAACTGTCAAATTAGACAAATAAATGAAATATCAAAATATAAATATAACTCAGAAGGAGTAGGAAAATAATAATATTATTACAGAAATATATTCTTCTCCACAATCTGCGCTCAAATTTCCACACAAACCGCATGCTAATTCTCGCAGAAAAAGCGCGCAAATTTCCGCAGAAACCACGCGCGAATTCCCGCGCAAACCGCGGCCGAATTTCCGCAGAAACCGCTCGAAAATTCCTGCAAAAATTGCGCGCGAATTCCCGCACATAATCGCGCAGATTCCCGCTCAGAAGCGCGCAAATTACCGTTCAAAAGCACATGAATACCAGCACAACCGTACACATACTTCCGCACTTCTGCAATAATTGCTGGCAGTAGTGAAGGAGCCTGAATGCACAGCTCAGAAATTTATTTCCCGCGCGCAGAAAATCCTTCCATGCACGCAGCATATCCTACCCCGCATGCGTTAGTCTGGAGTGATCTCAGCATCAGGGTCTGTAATCATAAATATGACAACAGGTAATGCTCATAAGAGCTACAACCCAGTTGGATTCACCTAGTATATATAATATTTTGAAATATGCAAGAAAGATATTCTGGAAAAATCAAAACTTAAATAAAGTTATGAAATAATTAATTTTCAATTATTTTAAATAAATAATCAAATATTAAAGATTACCATAACTCAGAAAATACTCATCTTTGAGGACCACAAAACAATACAAGGAGGGGCTTTAAAAATTGTTAAAATGACCTACTTCCTCAGAAGACAATGAAAAATCAATAAATATCCACGTATGAGTACTTTAGCCCAATATTAATAGTACAAATAAATGATAATTGCAGAATTATAAAAAGAACATAACTAACAGATTAACAGATCCTGTGGCTAAAATAGTACAGAAATCCAGAGTATCTGAAATCAGCTGATTGATAGCACCAAGTAGACGTGCAAAAAATTCTATTACTGGCTTTCCAGCCTCATTCCATGAGAAGAACCCCCTATAAGTGCCCTGAGAAACTCTTTATCAACACAAAAGTTATTTATACAGACCTCTTTGGATCTATCATTCCCTATCATTTTTACCAGGAATTTTTATTATCAATCAGAAACCATGTCATTTTTGATCCAGTGCTTATAAAGAGATAAGCAAGTCATTTATGAGCTAGTCTGTAGTATTATTATTATTTCCCAAAAACAATCAACCTGATTCATTCAATTATGGTATTTCAAGCTTGTTTGGGCACCCACCCAAATTAAAAATTGTTTTCTCAAGCACGCTGGGAAACTACTAAAGCCTCTGTGGAACCCCCTAAAGCCTTCTTGGCACATATCCAAGCGCAACTTGGCACACACCCAAGTTTGGGTGCGTCAGGCCATATTTGGCTTGGCCAATACCCAAGCCAATTGGCCATGCCTGCCAGATCATCACCACACAGGGGGTACCCAAACCTCACACTCCGGCTTTATTAGCAAGCCCATCTGGCAAGACATCCTATCAATTATCATTGTCAACCTTCCTTCCATACCTTCATTCTTCCCTTCATCAATGAACCCCTCTCCCCCCTTGATGTGTGAAGACTATCATCCACCATCCAGTGTTTTGAGTTCCCTTCCCCCCTGATCAAGGGGAGAGGAGCAAGGGGGAGGGAGCAAGGTAGAGGGAGCAAGTGAGGGGGGGGGGGTGCCAACAGCTTGGCTTTGGCCAAGCAGAAGTTGGCTGTGTGCCAAGATCCGCACCGCAAATTGATGCAAAAATCAAGCCTGCTGGTCACAAACCCAAGCCCGCTGGGCACTGTGCCAAGCAGGACTTGGGAGAGTTCCCAGAAAAGCTTGCAATACCATATGGTCAAGGAATAAACCCCAACAGCTCTGAAAACCTTTAACTGAATCTTTGCAGGCTTTCTGTGAAATTATTGCTCAGAGTTAGTTGTTTCCTTCCTGAATTGGCCTGTGCGCTGTTTTTCCCGGCCATATCAGTGGATAAGTCCTTAGAAGTCTCCAATCATAATTCCAAGGTTCTTAAACTGCCTAAGGAGGCCGCTTGAAGAGAGGTTGTCTGTCTGCAAATATCCCCAGTAGTATAATACTGTTGCGCATCTTTTTAAAACATATTGAAAAAATTTTTAACCAAACCAAGTAAACCTTGCAATAGTCCTTGATACATTTATTACTTGAGCTCTTTAAGTTTTTATTTTTCAAATATTATTATTCCAGTCTTTTAATCAATCTCTGTAGCTAAAGGACTGCAAGGTTCTTGGTATCAGAGAGCTGACAGGCTACCTTCATTTGGAGTCAGATTCATTTTCTGAGGAATAAAAATTGCAGGGGATGTCAACCAGAAGTTCAGCTTTGGTGAGTATTGATTTGATTAATGTGATTGGGTTTTTGCTAAGTGAGTTTTGATTTTAGTAATCAAATTTGAAATACCTCAATCAAATTCCTGAGAACTTACATAGGTTTTTAGGTAAGGTTTGGGATCCTGTTTGTGATTTCAATTTGGGATTTAAATTCATTGTTAAATCACTTAGGTACAATGAAAAAAATGGTTTAAACTGCAAATTAAAATGATCAAGCCATTGAGGAAGCATAAGGCATGCTATGCAAAGATAATTTGTGGTAGAAAAGAGGTAGAAAACATTGAAGAAAGACTTGATGTTGAAGAATTCAATTTAAAAATTATCCTTTTAAAATATCTTTGAAAGTTGCATATGGTTCAAATAATAGCAGATACTTATGCAAGGCCAATTTTTTTTCATTTCATTGGATTGATTTTGCAGTTATATTGCTTTTAAAATGAATATAAAATAAACATTGGGTGCCATCTTCATTTAATTTTTTAAGAAAACCCCTTGGGTTCATTCATTAATTGAGGGAAATATACTTCCAATCCCACCTATTTTATCAAAAACCTTTTCTTTGACTCCCAAGAAAGCTTCTGTTTGCGTTCATCATCTCAAAGTTAAACTGGATTTTTATTCCAATTTACAGGAATCATATGATTTCATCATTTGGGTTTTAATTTTGTCATTGAAGGTTGGTCTAAAATGTACTTCTGATGCTTATCTTGTACTTCTATCAATATAAAAGTTTATGAAACTTTTAAAATCATTTTTTGAGTGTTTTGAGTTAAAATATTTTTTTTTCGAGAATTTTAAATGATCTCTTATTGGTAATTCAGTTCAAATTTTGTTGGGCTGATCTGATAATAATGAGTATTTTTAGTGATTATGATGGGATAAACTTAAAAGATGTTGATTTTTTGTTCTTGGTTTTTTTACTTCAGCGCTATTCAATTTAGGTGGACTTGTATCAAGTCTGGCTCAATGGAATAACACTATTTTTTTGGGGGGTTATACATTTTTGCACTATTCCAATGAAATAAGTTCAAATTTTGTTGGTCTGGTCCCATCATCAGGTTTCTTTTTAATTCTCACAATAGGGTCAAATTAACACAAGTTGAACTTGTTTTTTTTTGGTGTTTTTAATTCAGGGATATTCCATTGAGGTGAACTCACATTACCCTTTTTTGGGGGTTGATTGATTGAATTTATGAAATGGGAACAAAGGAATGATAAAAACTAAATTTATTTTGTTTAATTCAATTTAGTTGAATTTTATCTTGATTCAATTCAATTTATTTTTCAATATACAATGAAATGGTTGTATTTGATTGTATTTTTAAACAATTTTAGTCAAAAATTATATTAGAGCATATCAGGGTTAGCAAACCCGCCATTAAAACTAACCTTTTTCCTGAGCTAATCCAGCATTTTCAATGGTGGTTTGCTGAAATACACATACCCCCTAGATGCTATATTTTGAATGGTGTATTTCAAAAGTCAAATCCACAAATTATGCTCATCATCCATCCACCATCCATTGAATTCAAAACAGGCATCCACACCTCCATCTCAGAAAATCCATACCAATCCCATCTACATCCCCTCACAGGCAGCTCATTTCCATTGTTTCACATCTCCATAGACTTGCATCTCCATTGCTTCACCCACATGCCATCATCATCTCATCACCCCATATCACATCACCATCTTTCTCAAAATGTTCAATCAAAATTCCCAGCAGCAAGTTGAAAACACAAAAAAGCTCACTGAATTTTTTTATTATTTGGATATGATTCAGAAACCAATTTGGAATCAACTTGTTTAGCTTTTAATTCTCCCTGGAAAAGCAACACATGGTTCCCAGAATACAGACTCTGAGAAAACCTATTTATAAAAAGCAAAAGCCTCTTCTCCTCTTCAATTTAAGCTTTCAGCAGCTATTCCAAAATTTTTTGCCTTCATTCATGAAAAATTTGGATATGATTGAAGACCATGACATCTTTCAGAACAATTCCTGGAATCCTAAATGCAATCCAGCTTTCAAATTAGCTGTTGTTATTTTTAGATTGGGATAAAATGGAAATGAAGAAGCAATTCATCAATTAAAAAATCTATTCCAAGTCATTTATGGAACCATTGAATCCTACACCCAAAGAGACATGATTGCTATCCTGTCTTTCCATTGCTCAGTCATTTTTTGAAAAACCAAAGACCAATGGAATAAAATATCTGAAGTAATGGAGACTGAAGGATTTCCTGGTTGCATTGGGGTTTTTGATTGAGCCACAGTCCCCTTGAGTCAAGACCCAAGCTAGATGGCAACAACTATTTTTATCAAAAAAAAAAAATTGATTCATTTCATTACCAAAGATTTTGATAACACCTTTGATAACAAAATGACCAAGGATATTTTAACTTTTTTTTAAGATACTCTATGGCACTAAAAATGTTTTGTGAAAAAAAAAACAATTTAATATCCCCCTATTGTGGCCTTCCAGCTTCTTTTAATGATTCACATGTTTTCAATTAGATGCCAATTTCCCTACAACCAGACAACTACTTTGACGAATATCAATACCTTCTGGCCAACTCAGCTTATTCTAGTGGGAAATATCTTGTTCCAGCTTATCAGGATTTTTCTTCCAATGATCTACAAAAAACCAATTTCAACTATCATTCTTCTCAATCTAGCATTTTGATTGTGAAAATGCAATAGATTTTTTTGAACAGAAGATAGGAAAGCTGAAGGGAAATTCAAAAACATCTCCAAAGTACAAAAGAAATGAAGGTCCTTATCAACTGGATTACAAGTTGTGTAATCCTTCAAAACCTTTTTGCCAAAATCAAAGATGAATGGGACATAATATTTGAATAAAATATTCCTTATCCTCCTCAAGTGATTGATGTCTCATCTTGTCCCTTTTCTTCTTTAATGAGAAAGCAGATTCTACCCCTCAAACTTGCTCACTTTGATTTTTAACATTCAGTTTTGAAATAGGTAAAAAATTAAAAGACATTAATTTTGTTTTTTTGTTGTTCAACCAAGAATACTAGGCTGACTTGTGTTTTTTTATGATGGTCTTAGAAAAAAGAAAACAAAACCTCCCCCTCATACCGCACCACTCACCAAACAACCTAAATCACCCCAATCACTCACAATTCCACTCCTTCCTCCTCCTCACCAAACCTCTGGTCCAATCCTCCCTCCTCCTCACCAAACTCCTCACCCACCACCTCCAAATCACCATCAAACTCCACCTCATAGTCACACCTTGTCCCCATAATCCTTGGCAAGTCCTCCTTCTCATCTTCTTCCTCCTCCCTTTAATCAATTGATCCATCCCATCCAGGTACACCCCCACCAACTTCCAAAAGATTGATCAATAAATCATACTTGTAAGTCCCCCCCTTCTCCTCCTCCTTCTCCTCCTCAATTGATTGATTGATTTCCCCCCCCCCCATTCTACTACTCCTCCTACTCCTCTTCCTCCTCCCACTCCTTAATTGATAAATTGCTAATCAATTTAAAAATCAATACCCCCCCTGCTCCTCATCCTCCTCAATCAATTGATAAATTGTCCCCGTCCTGCTCCTTCTCCTCCTCCTCCTTGATTGATTGATTGATGTATTCCCCCCGCTTCTCCTTCTCCTTCTGCTCCTCCTCCTCCTCCTCCTCTTCATTCTTTGAAACTGATGATTAAAAAATGTGACTGCCCAATTTTTCTTTTTTTTTGTACAATAATTGACTAATATTGTTTATTTTTTTCTATTTTTGTGGATCATCTACCTTGATTATAACAGGAATAATGATGTTTTTTTTTTAGATTTTTTTTGTTGATTCTATGAAATGCATCACAATCTTAAAACCCTTGTTCTTTCTAAACCCACCCTTTTTCTGGACCACCAATTCTACTCCCACTAAACTAAGAAATTTTCACAATGAATTGAATACTTTCATGATCCTCAACTCAAGCAAAGTATTTGGATGGAGGGAACAAGATGGAATGAGATTATTTGATAAAAATGCAGAGAATTTGCAAGAATAGGGCTTGTCAGCAAAGGAGGGCCCAAATGAGTGATTCTGCAATCTAACTGGAAGTAGCCAAGGCAGGGATTAATAAAAGGTTTGTGTGGTCTGCGCAAAAACAAAAAACTTTGGGTCTGTATCCCACAGTTTTTTTCCAAAACAAAAGAACAGCCACAAACCCTCCCCTGGACAGTTTTAACAGCCCAAACAGAAGATCAAAAAGTTCCATTTCTTCACCTCTGGAAAACTAATTTTCCTGATTAATCCAATAATGAGTCTCTGCTTGCAATAATTTCATTGGTCCCTATGAATGAAATCTCCAAGCAAGAGAAGAAGGAAATCAAATTTGTGACAAATTTCCTTCACCAAACTAAAATATTTTTCTACACTGTTAGTCCCTCAAGATCTTGGGTTGGAAAATAGGGGGCAATTGGATGGAAAAAATTTAAGCACCCTTCTGGGTTGTTTGGACAGTATTTGAAGAAAGTGGCTATTCAATCTTCCCCTCATGGGTAAACTTTCCTCAACCTTAAGTTGGAAAAAGTCTCTCAAATTTTAGGCCAAATGTTCCAAAATTAGCCAGACTGGCGGTTGAATCATACCATGAAACAATGAAGGAAAACCACATCCCCTCCTTCTCTTCCTTGTAATTTGGATCCTGCCTCACTCCTTTTGACTTTTCTCCGCATGTTGCTTCCAAATTCAATTCCTTCTACAACTCTCCTCATATTGAAAAAGGTTATTTCTATTCCTATTCATTTTCACTTGTGGTTCTAACCAACAAAATAAAATGAATAAATTTTCAAAAAAAGGATGAATATTAAGTATCTCACATCCAATTTGTTTTTCCTGACTTGGTTTTTGGCATCAATTTCAAACAAAATGGTGTGTTTAAGATGTTTTGGGCAGAAAAAAAGTAGAAGAACTGTTAATTTCCTTGCATAGACACTGCCACCCATGCCAGAAGGGTCCTGTCCATTTAAATCAACAAAAAAAACTCAGAAAATTTGCATGTACTTGAACAGTGGAAAAATATACTCATGAAAAAAGTAAATAAAAATAAAAAAGATTTGTTTATTTGTGGAGTTAAAAATAATCTCATAAGTTGTTGTAATCAAAAATAATCCTTTTGTTTTTCTTTTTGCAACATTTATCCAATTAATTATATTTACAATCCCATCAATTGATTAATCTGCTTTATTCCCTCAAGTGTTCTAATGCTACCAATACATGCCATGGCTACCAATAACCTATATTTTTTTCTATTTCCAGTTTTTACCGTTCCTTTTCCAGTAACTATTGCGTTTGATCCTTCTTCTTTTTCTCTTTTTGAAAATTCTTCTCAGCCTTTTTCAATCTCAACTGAGGATAAAATTATTGTTGAAAGGCCAAACTATCTGCTTCTTAATTTTGAAAATCAATAGCAAGTTGACAATCCCAATTCAACATTTCCAATTCAAATTTTTCAAATTAAATTTGTGATTTCAATTTTTTTTGGCAGGGAATAGCAGTTAGATTTATTTTGAAAGCAAGGAGATTGAATTAATGCGCTTAATTTGATGTTAGTTTTCCACAATATCTTGAAAGCCCAAAAAATTGGAAGCGTTCCTCCTATTTTGATGAATTTCAGGGTTGATGTTCATTTAATTGGAGGGCTTTTTCTCTCCCTTGAAGGAGGAGGTTTTTGTCTGAAATTCATCAATATTATTTGAAGGAAATGTGGTAATCCCCTTTGGCTTGAGATTTTGGCCATTGAGAAAACAATGTGCGTGTTTTTTTAAAATAGAAATCAGTCAAAATTAACCAGACAGAAAAGAGATGAAATCGATTCATTAATTGAAAAGATGTTAATTGTAATGGAGATAGTGGAATAAATTGCTCCACATTGTAAAATTTTTTGATTTCTTGCAACCCAGGAAGACAGAAATCCAAAGAAGTAAGTGAGGGGTCCAAGGATGGGTTTTAATCATTGATCAATGGAAATGTAGACATGATTGGAGCTGATTGTGTTGTAATATCCACCTTTGCATCAGAGTTGGACCACTCAAAGTTTTCATCAGGATCATCATTGCTATTCTGAGCATCCACATCCAAGATCTCAGCATAAACTTAATCCGATTTTTGGGAATTGAAAACCGCTAAAGGGGTTATTTTTGCCTTCTTTTCATATATTTCATCCATTTGACAACAAAACAGAAAAGTTTAGTCCAACTGTTCTACCACTGAGTTGATTCCCCATGATTTTCCAAATTCTGTGGTAAAAACAAGAGGTGAATAACCATCAAAGTTGTCCTCAGTTTGGAATTCATTGGTACAAAGCGTCTGTAAGGCGTTGAACGTGCCTTTCAACATACAAGAGAAGAGAGAGGGATTAGAAATGAGAATTCCCTTTGTTCCAATCCAGTGCCCTCATGTTATGATGATCCCACAACATGGATTTTAGACCAAGGTTACAAGTCTTCCCGCTAAAACCTGACCTAGATGCAAGCGCAAATAGGCCCCAACAACTACCAGCAGAAAGATTCACAAAATAAAACCCTAAAATAATCCTATCCCATCCTCCAATGCTGGCCTTCCATTAAATCCATCTAGTTTTTCCTTCTGATGGCGCGCGCCATTCCCTACTTGGAGCCCCCTGCACCTGTTGGTATCTGCCAAACAAACCATATTTGAATATCCAGAGATTGCAAGCCGGTCCCCACTTATGCTTGCAAGTACCTCCCTGTTCACCCGTTTCACCAGCCATAATTGGTGTTGAGCCAACCATGCCGCTACTGCTGAGCCGCTGTTCTCCCAAATGCTGAGCCAAAACATACCCAATGCTGAGCGCACAGCCCAAAACACAGTTCCTGATTCATGGATATAAAATTCCACCACATCCCCCCCAACTTGGCTTCTGTCCCCACAGGTCTTCCCCTTGCTACCTTTCCTGTAATCAAACCTATACCCACCACTACCATTGTGTCCACCTGTCAGCTTGTTACTTGTACAGAGCAACCTTTCAAAGCAGAGTAGAAAATAAGAAAAAATCATTAAAATGATAAGAGTGAGAAATCTTGAAATACTATTACAGATTTTGATTCCTCACCCAAAAAAAGGTAGGGTCACTCACTGAACCCACCCTTGAATTCTAAATCCTTATATTTTTAAAATAATTAAAAGGAAAATGACCAAAAGGCCACAGAATCACTATGGCACTCTTTGGTAATTTTAATATCTCACATGTAATTTCATGTAAAGTTTTCAAACCTTCAACTCACTAAGAATTGAGTTTTTTTGTATATTTCAGGAGTTACAGCCGGATTTGTGTTTTGTCACAATGCCTGCCCGCAGCCCAGCATCCATACAGAAAGGGTACTGGAGCCTGACACTAAAAATTTAGGTGCATGTCAAGAAAAACATAAAATATATTTCTAGCTGCGGATTCTGGATTCCCCCACGCAGCTGTCAGGGATGGGCATGTCAAATTTGCTGGAATCAGTCCTGACATCCTGGTACCACAGGAAAAGGTTACAAACCACATGCATGCATCATGCATATGTAACTACTTGACTGAAGGATAGAGGGATGTCTGAAACTTCTGAAAATTGAATAAAAAATATGAAATTGAAAATAGAAAATAGAAAAATTAGGGAAAATAATAAAAAAGGTTGTCATGTGAATGCTATTATCAAATCTTCAGGAACCCCAAGAAATATCAAAAAGTTCCCCTAGAATTTATTAAAAACTACCAAAATGTTTGGAAGATGGCTTAGAATCTACAAATACCTACTTCTTACCATTTAACTCAAAAGAAGCTGACACAAAATTAGGAAATATGACAGAACTGTAAAAATAACAAATTAAAATTTAAACAGATTCTGATTATTATCTTGTTGATTATTTTATATGATTATTGTTTAACTAAAATTCATTCTTTTAACTCTAAGAATTTTCTTTTGAACTCTTTCTGTGTTTTATTTTGTGTAGTAAATTTTTCTCAAAATTTCTCTATCTCTATTATGCTCCTGCTTTGTCTCCTTAAGCCTCTACTGATAGATCACCAGATCAGGGGTGCACCTTGTTGCCATATCACAAGACTTTCACCATTGGATGCAGTCAACCCTTTGACCACAATTCATGAGAAGACTCAATTACAAACCTGAAGAACCACTCTCAACCATTCAATTCAGAATCTCAGGAACATTTTTCTCAGGATTGTATATTCCACCTTTGCCCTACTTGATCTAAGTCCCAGAAGAAAATAGTATGTACTGAAGTGTCAATCAACTCATTATCAGTGTTGACCTTCTTTCCCTTCCAAACCAGCACTACAACTCAGGACATCAAAATTGATTGGGAGACTCAGATTAGCTTATGAGCGCATAGTGCACACAGCTCTACTAAGTATTTATAGAGGCCATCATCCAGCCTGCAGAATTGGGTTTGATTTTTTGTGTCTGACTCTTCCTTCTGAAGCTTGCTTGATTTCCTTTTCTCAGCTTATTTTTTCAGTTTCATTGATTCAGTTTCTTTGATTGAAATTATAGTATGCTCCATTTTTTCCTACTCCTTTAATCCTTTTTAAATTTCAAAGCCAAAAAAACTCACACAGAAACCAAAATGGATCAAGGAAAAATATCACCTGGACCAGGAGGCCACAGCAACTTCAAAGGGCTGGCACTCAAATCCCTAATTGAACCCACCCCACTATTGACAGAGAAAAATCATTCAATTTCAAAGAAGGAAATGGAAAGGCTGTTCAAAATGTTTGACATTCTCCACCTTATGCAATCCCCTGATCCAGATGAAATTATTCCAGACAAAGATGAGACTGCTGCCTACCTCACGTCAAAGCTCAATCCTGCAAGGCACACCAATATAATCACAGCCAATAACAAGGACTCACCCAAACTAATCTGGCTGGCGGCTAAAGAACTCTTTGCTTCAAATCAGGCCTCAAATAGAGCTGAAATGTTCTTCAATTTCTTGTACCTAGGGTTTGATGAAAATAACATAGATGTGTTTGTAACCTCAGTCAAGCTCCATCTAGGAAAACTCAACAAAGTTGGCATTGACCTACCAAGCAATATTCTGAGCTATTTGTTTCTTTTCAAATTACCCAAATCCCTGAAAGGAATGCAATCAGAAATTATGCACTCCCAAATTGAAAGAAACATCCAAAACAAACTCTGCTCTCTATTCTCACATCTTCAATTCTGTTGTCCCTGCTTCAATAACGGGAAGCATAATCTTGCAGTAAAAATTTATACTGCCACCAACTGCTGGGAGGAACATCCCCAACTCAAACCCAAGAATCCTGTCAACAAGTTCAAAAAAAAAAGCCAAAAAGGAGTCTGAAGAATCTCATCATTACTCCTTCTTATGCGGGTTGAATCAGCTGAAGAAAACTGGCGCCAATTGCTTCATTCTTGAAAGTGGATGCTCAATACACATGTTCAGGAAAAAATACATGTTCTCCTCCCTAGTAAAAAAACCTGGATGCGAATCATCAAAACTGGAAGGAAAGGGGAAGGCATACCTATAAAGGGTCTCGGCACTGCCACTCTATCCTTTGGTAAAAGAAAAATTGATCTGGAGAAAGCAGCCTGGGTTCCAGATGCCACAGTCAATCTAATCTCTCTGGGGTCCCTACTCAAAAAATGGTGCTCACTAAAGGTCAACAGAAAGTCTTCTCCTACTAAATTTGCACTCACAAAGGGAAGAACTGCAATCTTTGATGGGGTAATCAAGAACAACCTATTAAGCATCAATTTTAAATCTCAAAAAAAAGGCCTTTCCTGTCTCATGAGTCTGGACAAGGTCCAGAAACTTCATCAAACACTGGGTCATGCCAGTTTGGAACGGATTGAAAAACATCTCTGTCACAGCATCAGAAAAGAAATCTTCTCTGAATTTGAATGCATTGCCCCCAAGAAAGGAAAAGTTATCAAGTACTCTTTCAAACAAAAACAACTCCCAGCTCAGCAAGTTTTTGATTGCCTGCATCACCTAATGGGAACGCTTAATCCGCAAAGCAAGGGAGCTATGAGGTATGCACTCACTGTTGTTGACAACTGCCTGGGCCATCTCTCTGCCTTCCCCCTGCCAAGCAAAGACGCAGCCTCCAAAACCAGCATCTTTTGTATTGAAAATGAAGCAAGGAAGAAGGGTTGCTCTCCAGTTGAGTTTGTTTACAATGGAGGAGGAGATTTTATGAACAACACCCTAAAAACTTTCTTCAAATCAAGGGCAATACATTATTTATTCAGCAAACTCTACCACTCTCAGCATAACAGGAAAGCCAAGAAAGCTAATTGCACTATCATGGAGTCGCTAAGATTAGTCTTTAGTTAAGAAAAAAATGTTCCTAAAATCTGTTGGAATGTGTTTATTCAAAGCTTATTCCTTGCTTTGAAACAATTACTTCAGGACCCCAAAACACAAACTCCCTGGGAACTCATGCATGGGATACAATTACCAAAGGACTACTTAAAACCTTTAGGTAACTCCTGCACCTATTTTCTCAGCAATAAAAACATTCCTTCAAAACTCAGCAAGAAGGGAAAGGAATGCTGCCTGTTAGGCTTCAATGCTCAACTCTTCTCTTACGTAATAATCCCCAAATTGGGCAGGATGATAAACACCAAACACGTCCTTTTTCTGAAATCTCAAATCACAAGAGGGAATCTCCTCAACAAAGATGAAGAATAAAATGTCAGAACTCAATCTGTTTCCCAAACTGGAAGAGAACCTCAATCAACTCACAGGGAAACCAACCCTGGAACTCCATTTGATTTCAAACCGGAACTCCCCTTGGATTATGATCCAAACATATCCAACTCTGAAAGCTCCGCGCCATCTGTTCCAGAAATGCTAATTCCTAAACTTTGCAACAGAAGCCAGCTGAAACAGCTGGAGCAGTATGGCTACCAGCACTTTGCTCCACTGGCTTCAATCCAAGAAGGGCTCAAGGATCCTAAATGGATTGCGCCTATAAACAGGTAGCTGGATACAGTGGAGGACCTAGGGGTATGGGAGGTTGCAGATGAAGCCAAAGTCACCAAAACTCTCAATACCACCTGGGAATTCCATTGCAAGGAGGATATTCACACCAGTTTATAAACCTCCATCAATGCAAGGTTCTGTGTGCAAGGCTTCAATCAACTCTATGGCATTGATTACTTTGAAACCTTTGCACCTACCTGTAAGATAGCTTTGCTCAGGGCCTTACTAATCTAATCAGTTGAAAAAATACTCCTGATCCTTCAATTTTATGTGAAGGGAGCATTCCTACACCCCCCCCCTGGAAGAAAACGTTTACATCAGAACTCCCATTGGTTCCAAGATAAAATCAAAATATTTGAAACTAGTAAAATAACTTTACAGACTGAAGCAGGCCCTGATGAACTGGTACAAGACCCTCAGAAAATGGATCAACAGTATAGGCTTTAAAGAAAGCAACTGAAACCTTTGCTTATACCACCACAACAATGGGGTTACTTCACTATTCTTTCATGTTGATCATTTAGTTGTGGTGGGGGAGGTCAAGAAAGACAAAATTTTATCAGCCTCCCTCTTTCCCAAATCATATCCAAAAAGGACTCAAAGAGCTGGACCTCTTGAATGCAAAGTCTCTATCTAATACATGCTTGACTGGTGCACATCTGTTAACAACCACAGAAGAAGAGATCACACTTTTCAAACAACTAAAAGTCAAATATTCATTGCCCATTGGAATACTCAATTTCATAGAAACATTAGCACAAGCCAACATTAGCTATGCTGTTTCCAATTTGGTGATATTCTTGGAAAATCCTGGAATACAACACTGGAATGAAGTCATTTGGGTGTGGTGTTACTTACTCAAGACCATCAAGTATAAACTAAATTTCAGATCCAGAAACAACTCCAACCCTCTTATTAACTACAGTGATGCCATATGTGGAAACAAAACTGTAACTCATCTCTCTCAAACCGGCTTCATTAATCTGTTCAAGGGACCCCACCTTTATTGGAAAAGTTGGTGCCAGAGATGCATTTGCCTCTTTTCAACTGAATCTGAGTTCAATTCACTTTCTGCTAGTAACCTTGAGGCTAGATGGTTGAATCATCTGATTTCCAAAGTATGGGGAACTACCTTTGATCCCCCAATGCACCTAATTGACAACAAGGGCTTGAAAGACAAAATTAAAAAGTTTTGAACCAAGTCACACTCTAAATACATTAATATTAAGCTCAAAAGCTTGCAAAAGGATTTGAAAAACAAACTTATTCAAATTTTACTGATTTTGTCTCAAGACATGCTAGCTGATTTACTGACCAAAGCAGCCAGTGCAATAGCTTTTTCTAAGCTGGCTAAGTATCTGGCTCATAATTTGTGACCACTGATAATGATTCAAGTCAGTGTGTCAATTATTTACTATGATTATTGTTTAACTACAATTCATTATTTTAGCTCTAAGGGTTGTCTTTTACACTCTTTCTGTGTTTTATTTTGTGTTGTAAATTTTGTCTCAAAATTTCTCTATCTCCCTTATGCTCCTGCGTTGTCTCCTTAAGCCTCTACTGTTAGATCACCAGATCATGCGTGCACCTTGTTGACATGTCACAAGACTTTCACCATTGGATTCCGTCAACCCATTGACCACAATGCATGAGAAGAATCAATTACAAACCTGAAGAACCACTCTCAACCATTCAATTCAGAATCTCAGGAACCTGGTCCTCAAGATTGGATATTCCACCTTTTCCCTACTCAATCTAAGTCCCAGAAGCAAATAGTATGTACTGAAGTGTTAATAAATTCATTGTGAGTGTTGACCTTCTTTCCCTTCCAAAACAGCACTACAACTCAGGACGTCAAAATTAATTGGGAGACTCAGATTAGCTTATGAGCGCATAGTGCACACAGTTCTACTTATTATTTTTAGAGGCCATCTTCCAGCCTGCAGAATTGTTTTTGCTTGTTGGTGGCTGACTCTTCCTTCTGAAGCTTGCTTGATTTCCTTTTCTCAGCTTATTTTTTCAGTTTCATTGATTCTTTTTCTTTGATTTAAATTATGGTTTTTTCTACTCCTTTAACTCTTTTCATATTTCACCCTTAAATATGACACTGAAAGATCCGGCTGATTGGAAGCTTTGAGAATAAGTTCCAAAATAGCCCTGGAAAGTCCACTACCCTTATCCCACAAGCAAAACCCTCTCTATGTGCCTGATAAGGTCCCTTTTTCCCCAAAAGGGTATATATAAAGCCCTTTTGGGATGATCTAAACCCCAGTAATTTTCAATTAATCAATCCAGACCCATTGCCATCCGTGATCAAGTGTTGATGAATTATCAGAAGGTGATTTGTGGCCTCATAGTTATTCATTCTAACCCCATCATTAATTCCATTGAAGAATATCAGAAAGAACCCCACCAATTTTCCTGATACCCTTTCAATCTGTGGATTTCTGCAAGTATGTTGGAGTATCTGTTAAAATAGTAAGTTATCTCCTTTTTGCCTCCAGGCATAAGTGCTATTAGACAGCCAGTCCACACATTCCCCTTCAGTAAACCCTTGTTGAGAAATCACTTAGGACCTCATTGTCCCAAGGTCTTTACACAGTTCAAAAGAGCCCCTTGAAGAGAGTTTGTTACATTAAAAATCCCCAGTCTTGCATAAACTTTGGCCCCTCTTCAACAATACATTTAAACCATTTTAACCAAAGCAAACTCCAACCTTTGCAATTGCTCTGATTACATCAATATATCTGAGCATTTTATGTATTTTCTTGGAATTATTATTGTTTCAACACCAATATCAATTGCTGTATCTAAAGGACTGCAAAGTTCCCTGGTATCAGTGAGCTGAAACCATCACCCCTACACCATCTTCCACTCCCATCATGACTCCTCCCTAAGCATACTGCACTTGCCATTGTATCCCCTGAAATCTGCTCCTTGGTTGCTGGGATGGTCACCGCCAATTCTCTCTTGGTGATGAAATCCCTTGCAATTGCTTGGGAGCCAACTCTTGGACTTTCCTGCGTAAGAGGGCTTTTGAGGCTCCTTTTTGGTTTGAGTGAACAATCAATCCCAGAGGAATAGTACACCCCCCAGGTTACCATCATCCCACCACCTGTGCGCCCCATCACCACCAGTTTCATGCAAGATATGCAACTCAGCCTGGCGGCTCTTCCTGGAAAGGAGGAATTTACAAACTCCAAGGAATTGCACATGGCACTTTGGTTCTGGGTGGACCAGGTCTGCATCAATCAAAAGACAACCAACTGGCGTGCTGAGGAAAGTTTTGTTTGAGGCCCTACAGAACCTCCTCCATCTCTGCCTCCTTCCACTTGTCCTTTCCCTGGCCCAGCTCTAGCTCCAACTCAAGAGGTCATCTCTTCATCTCCATTGCCCCCCCAACATTTTTGTTGGAACTGGAGGACCCCATGACAACCCCACCGGTTGCAGCTCAAGCCCACCTTTTCCCACATCAAAGCCGCTCCCCATGGCACTTTGCATGGGATCAGGGAGGTTCCAGCTGTCCTGGCCCTTCCAGTGGTGTCCTTTGAAGGTTCTTCCAACTGGTCAACCACACTACTGCGGGCCTTTCTCTCAACTCCTTGCGCGCATGGAACCAATTTTTGTTGGGAACTAATGGGGGTGTTCCTAGAATGTATCAAGGTGGCCCGCGCTTTGTGGTGCCCCATCCTGGACACCCTGGCCACCTTAAGACCTCGATCCATAAACTGTTGCACAAACGTACTGTCCAGCATCTAAAAAAAAATTCCAACTAATCCTTATCCTTGGCCGCCACCCGGCGCTCATCCTCATGGTTACTGTCGCCTGTCCCAACCTCTTATCCGACCGCTGGGCTTCCCAATCACTTATCCGACTGTCGCATGTCCCAATCTCTTATCTGACCATCGCGTGGCGCTCATTCTCATCATTATGGTTGTGCGGTGCTCATCCATGACTTACCAAATCCATCCCAACCGCACCTCCAAGCGTTTGTCCAATCCTTGGATCCGTCAATCTCCCATCTCATTCAATCTATCAGTCGTGATCTCAAGCCTGTCAGGATTTACTCAACCACCTCAAGCCAATCTCCTATCCACCCATCCGCGATCTCACAAACTTCATCCTTCACCTTTCCTGGGACTCTCCCACCCACTTCCGCCTTTGGACGAGGGGTGGAGAAGTGTCAACTACCGCCTGCGGACATCTGCGGTGGTCCAGTTCATTTTCCTTTCCCACCCCGTCCGCCTTTGGGCAAAGGGTGGGTGATTCCGGTATTGTTACGCAGGCCCACCCAGGGACAGGGGCGAGTGACCACATGATTTTCTTTCCTTTTCTGCTTTATTAGTAGAATCCGTTGTACTTTGTCTAACAGGGCCTCCTGCCCATATAATTAGGGGCTCTCCCTTGCCTTTTGGATGGAGCATCAAATGATCAGAGCAGGAAATCAGCACACCCTTGATCCTTGAGCCTCCATACTCAACCCTTGATCCCTGATCCTTATCACCAACCAATAGCCTTGCTGGCTGAAGAAAAATTCTGTCTGTTGGAATTTTTGAGTGTGTTATACCAATCCTTATCCCTTTCTCTGACCATACTGGTCCTGATCCTTGATCATCTTTCTGGAGCCAATCATGATTGATTGAAGAGGTCTTATTAAGTTTAAGACCTGGAGTGTTATACCTCCCCTTATCTTCCCTGGAGTTGCATTCTGCCAGCCTACTCTTGAGTCCCTTGAAAAGTGTGGAGGTTATCCTTGGTTCAAATTAGTTAATTTTTGCTTTAGAGCTTCTTAAAAATTGTGCTTTGTCTTGTACAGCCACCCTCAGTTATCTGATACCCTTCAAGCGCTTGATTGCGGACAGTTGGTCAGGTTCATTGAGAACCTGGAGGTTGCTTGGGTTTCAGTTGATCATCCCCAATCTTCTGCTGACGACCAGAGTTATTAGCTTGTGGGAATTGTTTACATACAACAGCTTTTGTTCCTTGAACTTTAAGCAGACTTTAACTTCTTTTGTTCAAGTTTTTCCCTGCATAATCTTGTCTCAGATAGTTCTGTTCCATTGCTACCAAACTATTGTCATATTTATCCTCTGCTCCTTGATTCCTCATTCACCAGGTTCTGGAACTTGATCTCGGTTACATTTAAATATTTTTGTAACACTCGGGAGGGCAGCCTAAACAGCACCTTTCCCCTCCACAAAACTGCCATGGCCTAGCACCGTTTGGAGTCTTACATTTGGTCCCCCGGGCAGGGATTGAAACAGAAACATTGGGATTTACAGTCCCAACTTGAAGAATCAACGCAAAAATTTGATCCAATTTTTTTTTTTTTCTTTTTCTCATTGTTCTTTTTTCAGATCTGATCCGTGGAGGCAACTTGGTCCAGAAGTAAGTCCTCCCAATTGTGCACCATCTGGGCAAGATCCTTGTTGTTTTTGTGAAACTCTACTCTTGCCACACTTGTGTGCCACCTTGGAACTCTGCTCGTTTGGATCTCTTAGGAACCCTTCAACATGGAATCTGCTGGATCCTCCTCATCTGTTTGGGCCAAGATGGTCAAAATCAAACCTCAGAACAAAAACTTAGGCTTCAATGGGTTCAATGTCAAAAAATTACTGGACTCCTATGAGATGGCTGCTGAAGTGGATGGTGCCAGTAAATATGATATGGCTTATCAGTTACAATTTTTTATCTCTTCTGACAAAGTTATGGAGGTTATCAAATTGTTTGAGGGATTCAAAACTCATAACTGGAGGCTCCTGAAGAATGCCATGTTGGCCTATTGGGGAAAAATAGATGTAGCCAGATTTACTTTGCAAGACCAGGACGGCCTGGGTTCTCAAGGGATCTCCAATGTTGGTATCCCCTCAGCCTCTGACTATCAGACTTTCAGAAAATCTTGGGACCCTATCCAGTCCTATCTTATCTGGAACAATCACATTGATACATTGGACAAAATTTGAGTGCAATTTTTTCAGTCTTTCTCTCTGGGAGTGCAGGAAAGAATCAAGGATGAATTGTTGAAATCTGGATCCATGATCACAACAAGAGATAATTGGTTCAAGCTCCCTGCTTTCATGGTTCTTAGGAATACTGTGGATAAATTGATGAAAGGTCAAAAAGCTCTCACCTTTGAACAATCTAAAATCACTGAACCAGTCCTTGCCCCCTCTTTTCAAGCATCTAAAGAAATCATGAATAAGATGGAAGCAAATCACAGACCTAAACCCAATCCTCAGACCCGCCGGGAGACACCTACTATAGATGAGATCACTAAATTACTTCAGGCATTTGAGAATAAAATAGATCAGAAAATATCCTCTATAGCCACTCCTAAACACGCTAATTCTGTTCCTCAATCTATTATAGTCTGCTATTATTGTCATAGGGAAGGCCATGGTACCGGTAGATGTGCTGAACTCCAGAAGGACAAGGAGGAGAAGTTAGTAGAGCAGAAGGGAAGGAATTTCTTTCTTCCTAATGGTGCTTTGATCCCTCTTGACTCATCTTGTCCAATCCTTCATGTGGTTGCCTTATATCAACCACCAAATCCCAAGAAGGCATCTTTGGTCTCTGTAGATTTTTGATCATCCTGTGGAACTCTGCAACCTTGGTATCCTCCAGCTTCCCTGGCACCTATCAAGCTGATCCAGCTAGGAAAGGCCATGAGGAACCAAAACCTCATAAGTCCCCTCCTGTTCCATCTTCAATCCTGCAAAAACCCGTTAAACGTTGATCTTCACCTGAGCCTCCTTCCTCTGATGTGGAAGACATGGAAGTAGAAAGGGAACCACTTATGGAAAGGTTCAAAGACACTTCTGATCTTCCCCCTCTTTAACCTGTCCAACCCTCAGATCCTCTTCCGGCACCTATTGCACCTGATCTTCCTCCCTCCACTCAGCCCAAAGTTCAATTTGAGAGGATCATCTCCAAGGACTACCCCAATGCTGTGGAAGGAGTATTAAAGAAAATTTCTGATCTTAAAATCCCTGATCTATCTGTGGCTGAATTCCTTTTGATCTCTCCATCTGTGGCTGAAATGATGAAGAAATGGGTTTCTTGTCAACGTGTGGAGATTGGTCCGGACAAATTAAAGGTCTCCTCTGGTACTCTGAAAGAGGATTCTGGTGGAACAGATCACTCTTCAGATACCAACCTGTATTCCTGTCCTCTTGGCTTTCTCCCATGTTATCTTGGTGATTCAACTAAAACGGTTTCTCTCCTGGTGGATTTGGGTTCCCAGCTCAACTTGATTTTGGACTCCATGGCCTGCAAGCTTAAACTTAGCCCAGGGGAAAGTTTCAATTCTGCTGTGTATGGAATAGGAAACCAGTCCTGTGAGCTTGTTGGTATTGCTGAGGATATCCCTGTTCAAATTGGTTGAAATATTTTTGGAACCTGTCACTTCTGGATCACTCGACTGGATGTTCCCATGATCTTGGGAAGGCCTTTCTTAATGGACTTTGGTGGTACCCTGATGTTTTCTGATCAAGTTGGGGAGAGAATTCTCCTCCCTGATGCTGATGGCAGAAATATTTAAGTTCCTCTTTGTTCTCTAGATTCTGGTCATTGGGAAAGAGACTTCCCTGGTCATCCTTGCAAATCTGTCCTGAAAGGAAAGCAGAAAGAAAACTCTCATTCCTCTCATCCTCATTTTTTAGCAGAATAGTTGGCCCTACTGATAGTTTTAGTTCTTCTCAGCCTCAGACTTCAACTCATGAACCAACTCCCACCTCAGAGGCATATCTTTCTTTTTCCGGATCATTTCCTTCTCATCCAAATAAGATCAAAAACCAAACACATGAAAAATCCGAAAAATCCAAATATATTTTTTCTCTGTCTGGGTCTTTTGTATCTTCATTTCCTTTTTCTTTTCAGCCTGATCAATCATCCTCTATTCCGGTTTCAAATCTCAACAATGATTCTAAACTAGATCTTGATCTCAATTCTTTTCTTGGTGGCTTTGGTTTGAAGGAGTATGGTCTTAGGTGGAGGCAATTTGGGGTAGAAGTAAGTCCTCCCAATTGTGCACCACCAAGGGCTTCTACTACTGTTGTTTTTGAAACTCTACCCTGTGCCACACATGTGAGCAATGTGTTATCTTTTGGATCCTCTTTTATGGAGAAGGCACCTTTCAAGGAGGCAGAAGAACATCAAACTTGGAAGATGTTGGAATATGGCCTCAGTTTTTGTAGTCAGGTCTCACTGGTCAATGCTTGGAGGAAGCAAGGATTCTTCTCCTTTGCCACCAAGTGCAAACCAGTTGCAAAGAAGGTCCAGCCAGTCAACCAACCAATGCCTCTCAAACTCAATCCTCCTCTTATGCGTCCTCCTCTTCCCACAATCCTTACTGTGGTCTATCCCAATCCCTCACTGGTCCATTTATTCCCTCTGGTTGGGTCACTGAAGAACCTCTGAAAGTGGTCAACTTTGGTCCAGATGGATGGCTTCTTCCTGATGAGTTAAATTTGATCAAAAATATCTTGTCTCTAAGGGAAAAATCTATTACATTCTGTGAAGAAGAGAGAGGTCTCTTGAAAGAATCCTATGGTCTCCCTTACATCATCCCTGTAGTCGAACATGATCCTTGGCAATAGAAAAAGATCCCAATCCCTGCTGCTAAAGTTGACAAATTCATCAAGTTGGTCCGCAAATGAGTCCAAACCGGTTTATACAAACAATCAACTTCTAGCTATTCCATTCCTGTTTTCTGTGTTCTAAAGAGTAATGGTAAACTTAGAGTAGTTCATGATCTCCAACCTCTTACTAAAGTTACTATTAAAGACTCTGGCGTGCCTCCTGCCACTGAAGAATTTGTTGAATCCTTCTCTGGGAGAGCTTGCTATGGTCTAGGTGACATTATGGGTGGCTATGAAGAACAATCCCTGCATCCTATTTCTTGGACGCTTACTACTTTCAATACTCCCCTTGGTTGATTTTAACTGACTCGATTGCCTCAAGGTGCCACCAACTTGGTTGCATTCTATCAGGCTCAGATGATGTGGATCCTCCAGGAAAAAATCCCGGATCATGCGGGTATCTTTATTGATGATGGTGGGATTAAAGGTCCAGTTTCTGACTATGATAATGAGCTCTTACCTTGAAACTCAGGAATCCAACAATTTATCTGGGAGTATGCTACTATCTTGGAAAGAATTTTGTTTTGAATCGAGGAATCTGGCCTTACTGTCTCTGGATCAAAACTTGCCACCTGTGTCCCTGCCTTGGAAATCGTTGGTCATATAGTCTGTAAGGAAGGAAGAAAGATGGCACCCTCTAAACTCAACAAAATAATCTCCTGGCCTACTCCAATAAATCCAACGGAAGTTAGAGGTTTCCTAGGTGTTTTAACTTATTTCAGGATCTTAATTCCCTCATTATCCAAAATCTGTATTCCCTTGCGTCGCTTAACCAGGAAGGATGCTGAATTGATTTGGACCCAAGACTTCAAAAGATCATTTCAGTTGCTCAAAAGAATTGTTGGGAAAGACATTGTTTTGAAAAAGATCACTTATGGACCGGGAGCTGGCAAGATCAAGCTGGCAGTGGACTTTAGTTATCAATATGTTGGGGCTGTGCTAACACAGGAAGATGAAAATGGTTTGGATTGTCCTGCTCTGTATGAATCTCTTCTTTTCTCAGATGTGGAATCCAGGTACTCCCAGCCAAAACTGGAACTTTGCGGTCTGGCCCAAATGTTGAAGAAGCTCCAGACTGTCCTTTGGGGTCAACACTTTGAGTTACAAGTCAATGCAAGATTCATTATTGAAATTATCAATGCCCCCAGCCTTTCAAATGCTCCAATGACTCGTTGGGTGGCTTTCATCCAGTTGTTCTCTTTTGATATTGTTCACAGGCCTGGAAAATCTTTCACCATGCCTGATGGTTTATCTAGGAGACCTATTGGAGACAATGAATCAGATGTTGGAATGGATTTCGATGAGGAAGAACCCTTGGTCCGCCCTGTCTTTGCCTTCTCCTCCCAAGATTACTCTGTTTTCCAGCAAGGTTTCTGGCTTAAGTTAGAGCAGTACCTTTCAACTCTCCAAAGACCCCCTGATATCTCTGCTAAAGATTTTTGATCTCTCAAGAGGAAGTCCTCCAACTTCTTTGTTCATGGCACCAGGCTTATGAAAAGAGGAACTCCTTGTGCACTTGTTGTGGTCACTATCCCTTCCAAGCAAGATTCAATCCTGGAAAGTCTCCATGAAGGCCTTGGCCATTGTGGGGAAACTGAAACTTATCAACAAATATCCGAATTATTTGGGTGGCCATCTCTGAAGAAATCAGTCTCTCAATGGTGCAGGAGTTGTGAAGTGTGCCAGAAACGTGATCTTAGGCGCCTGGCTGAAATTTTTTATGCCACTGGAGAGTCCACTGTCTTTGGGAGGATTGCTATGGATGTGGTTCACATTAAGGCTGGTGGAGCTAAGTACCTCATTGTGGCTAGAGATGATTTTTCTGGATGGGTTGAAGCAAAGTTTCTTAAGAACCTCAGCTCTGAATCAGTAGCAGCTTTCCTTTATGAGACTTGGACAATGCCTTATGGCTTGGCTTGATCTTATTCTACGGATGGTGGCTTGGAATTCGGTGGAAAATTTGCTGAAATGATCCAATCCCTCCCTGGACAACATAGAGTTACTACTTGCTATCATCCTGAAGGACAAGGCATGGTGGAAAGAGGCCATGCTCCCTTGAAGGCTGCTCTGGTTAAACTGGCTAGTGAAAGTGGCAAGAATTTCCGGAAGTTTCTCCCCTTGGTCCTCTCCTCTGATCAAATTTCCACCAAGCAAACCACTGGTTACTCTCCTTATGAAATCATCTTTGTTCAGAGGGCTGTTCCTCCTCTTTATCTTGAAATGGAGTCTTTCTTAGGCATCTCTTGGGAACAAGTTTCCTCAACCGCTGATCTATTAGTTGCCAGATCCAAGCAGCTGGAAAGGAGTGAAGATGTCCGTAATGAAGCTTATCAAAAGATGATGGATTCTAGGGAAAAATCAGTTTAGTATTGGGAAGACAAGCATTTAAAGCAAATCAGGGATCCCTTGAACCCTGGGGATCTAGTCTTAGCTTATAATCGTTCCTTGGAAACTCAGTGGGAAAGCTTTTCTCTAACCGCTGGAATGGTCCTTTGGAGTGATCCGTCAAGTTAGAGGTGGATCATATTTTTTGGAGGAACTGGATGGTACTCAGATGGCCAGAAGGTTCTCTGCTGATCAGGTCAAGAAATTTAATTCTTGTGGAGGCAACTTGTTCCAAAAGTAAGTCCTCCCAATTGTGCACCACCAGGGTCATCTGCTGCGTTTTGTTGTGAAACTCTACTTCATGCCATGCATGTGAGCACCTGGGACGCCTTCTCCATTTTATCTCAGCCAATTCTAGAATTTTTGGACGGGTCAACATATTCTTTTTCAACCACTCTCAAGATCAAAATGGCCGTTCTTTGGTTTCAATAATCTTTTCTTTCCTTTCTTTTTTTATGGCATCAAACATGGGAGCAGACTAGGGACAGTCTGTAAGTTGGGAAGAGATGTGGTACCCCATCCTGGACACCCTGGCCACCTTAAGACCTCAATCCATAAACTGTTGTGCAAATGTAGCGTCCGGCATCTAAAAAACAATTCCAACTCATCCTTATCCTTGGCCGCCGTGGGGTGCTCATCCTAATGGTTACCATCGCGCATCCCGATCTCTTATCCAACCGCCGCGTGTCCCAATCTCTTATCCAACCGTCGCGCGTCCCAATCTCTTATCCAACCGTGGCGCGTCCCAATCTCTTATCCGACCGTTGCATGGCGCTCATTCTCATCATTATTGTCGCGCGGCACTCATCCATGACTTACCAAATCCATCCCGACCGCACCTCCAAGCATTTGTCCAATCCTCGGATCCGTCAATCTCCCATCTCACTTGATCTATCAGTTGTGATCTCAAGCCTGTCAG
The DNA here is from genome assembly GCA_025617555.3 of Puccinia polysora. Taxonomy (NCBI): domain Eukaryota; kingdom Fungi; phylum Basidiomycota; class Pucciniomycetes; order Pucciniales; family Pucciniaceae; genus Puccinia; species Puccinia polysora. The sequence goes on from CM062635.1 coordinate 18,165,711, forward strand.
GATTTACTCAACTGCCTCAAGCCGATCTCCTATCTGCCCATCCGCGCTTTCACAAACTTCATCTGTCACCTTTCCTGGGACTCTCCCACCCACTTCCGCCTTTGGACAAGGGGTGGAGAAGTGTTGACTACCGCCTGCCAACATCCACAGCGGTCCAGTTCATTTTCCTTTCCCACCGCTTTGGCCTTTGGACAAGGGGTGGGTGATTCTGGTATTGTCGCGCGAGCCCATCCACAGATGGACGCAAGTGACCACATGATTTTCTTTCCTTTTCTGCTCTATTTGTAGAAAACGTTGTACATAGTCTAACAGGGCCTCCTGCCCATATAAGGAGGAGCTCTCCCCTGCCTTTTGGATGGAGCATCAAATGATCAGAGCAGGAAATCAGCACACCCTTGATCCTTGAGCCTCCATACTCAACCCTTGATCCCTGATCCTTATCACCAACCAATAGCCTTGCTGGTTGAAGCAAAATTCTGTCTGTTGGAATTTTTGAGTGTGTTATACCACTCCTTATCCCTTTCTCTTACCATACTGGTCCCAATCCTTGATCATCTTTCTGGAGCCAATCACAATTGATTGAAGAGGTCTTATTAAGTTTAAGACCTGGAGTGTTATAACTCCCCTTATCTTCTTTGGAGTTGCATTCTTCCAGCCTACTCTTGAGTCCCTTGAGAAGTGTTGAGGTTATCCTTGGTTCAAATCAGTTACTGTTTGCTTTAGAGCTTCTTAAAAATTGTGCTTTGTCTTGTACAGCCACCCTTAGTTATCTGGTACCCTTCAAGCGCTTGATTGTGGAGAGTTGGGCAGGTTCATTTAGAACCTGGAGGTTTCTTGGGTTTGAGTTGATCATCTCCAATCTTCTGCTAACAACCAGAGTTATTAGCTTGTGGGAGTTGTTTACATACAACAGCTTTTGTTCCTTGAACTCTAAGCAGACTTTAACTTCTTTTGTTCAAGTTTTTCCCTGCATAATCTTGTCTCAGATAATGCTGTTTAATCGCTACCAAACTATTGTCATCTTTATCCTCTACTCCTTGATTCCTCATTTACCAGGTTCTGGACCTTGATCTCGGTTACATTTAAATATTTTTGTAACACTCAGGAGGGCATCCTAAACAGCACCTTTCCCCTCCACAGAACTGCCAGGGCTTGGCACCGTTTGGAGTCTTACAGCCTAGATGGTAGAAGTGATGGAGGAGGCTTGTTTGCCTTTCCCTCTTCTTTCTTCCTTCCTTCATTTGTATCCACACCTTCTGTATCCAAAAAGACAAATAGACATTTGTGTTAAAATACCTATGGACTGACACATGTCTACGTATAAGTGTAATCCAAATGGGATGCACAAATTGGCCTCTCCGGCCCATTGGACACTCTAAAGGACCATAGGGGCCTGTTTGGATGTCACTGATTTGGGGAAACTGGCCTCAAAACGCGTGAAACAGGCTCATTGGTACACGGGCCCTAACGGTCCCGGTGGGGATATGGGCAAGTACAGCCAGATGGGCTTCTATGGACATAATTGGGCCCAAGGTTTATTTTGGACATACTTGGCCAGACGGGCTGGCCCAACAAAGTATGTTTTACTTAGTTTTTGGGCTTGGGGCGGCTCATTGGGGCCGTCGCCTGTGTTGCAGCCCAGTTGGGGCTGCCGCCCGTGTTGCAGCCGGCTCAGGGCCGCTGCCTGTGTGGTGGCCCGCTTGGGGCTGCTGTTTTTACCTTAGGCCCGTCTATGGGGCCCAACAGCCCGCGCGGGGCCATTGTTGCAGCTGCTGCACTGGGTGGCGGCCATGGGGCTGGTGGTCCTGGCTCCTCCGTCTCCCCTTGCTTGCCATTGCAAGGGGGAGGGGAAGGGCTGGCTGGTCAACCTGTTGCAAGGGGCCACCGGTCATGGTGGGGGGGGACTTGATCACCCCCCACCAAAAGAGGTGGCCAGGCCAGTCGCATTGAGGCAAACAGCGGTGGGGGGGAATTGACCACCCCCACCATTGAAGGGGCGCTCTCCCCCCCCCCCCCTTTACCAAGTGGGAGGAGCAATGGGCTTGAGGGGACCTGACCACCCCCCAGCCCACTTACTGTAGCAAAGCCCTGGGGGTATCAACCCCCAGGGCCCCTGGTAGGGGGATTTGACCGCCCCTTCCAGGGATTTGAGAGAAAGAGGGGGGGTGGCGGCATGTCCACCGGTTACACCCCCCCCAGGTGAGATTTTGGTTGTACTCAGGTGAGTCCTGGGTACCACCTGGCCCATATGAGGGGCCAGGGCTGTACAAGTGCTAAGATAAGTAACAGGGCTGGTTGTAACAGACAACCAGCCAGGGATTGAACAGCACAGGGGCTGGTTCAGCCCCATTGAGGTTCAAACACCAGAAACAACCGGAATAGGCTGGTTGTAAGGGTACAGGGACTGATGCCATGTGGACTGATGTAGCCCAAACCAAGTAACAAGGCCTGTAGAGCCTGTAGAGCTCTTTTGGGGAGGAAAATTTTCCTTTTGGCCTGTTTTATTGTGAGCTCACAAGAGGCCAATCTTTTGTACTTAAGGAGCTCTTCTCCCTGCTTTTTTCCATCCTTTCATTCATCATCCAATTGAATTCATCAATAATATCATCCAACGTGTTGCCCCATTTGTCAGAGCCCATCAAGCAATTATTGACACAAGGTGTCCAGAATTTCTTTTGCTTTAAATACTTCTCATTTTCCTAAGCTAATGCTGTCCATAATTATAAAAATTTTCTTGCACATCAAAATCCTAGCTGGGCAATCACCATTTTGAGAGCATACTTCAACCTTGAGTAAAAAGAAATGATAAAACTTGATAGAACCATTTGAGAGGGACTCATATTCCAATTGGCTTCCATGGGCAAGTTCCCCACAGCCATGAGTCAGCCAGAAAGATATCCAAGTCCGTCCCCGCCTTGTGAGTCTGCACACCCAACATCTAAGTTTCCAGAGAGTTACCTGGAAAGCCTCCAAAGTACTGCCACACAGTTCTCAGTACCCCTTCTGTAAAACAAAACAAACAGTGGAATGCCAGCAACCATGCGCAAAACCAGAGGGAGAGAAGCAATAAAAGACAGAAATTCTGGTGTGCCTGATTGTTCTGGCCGTGAACCACCTAGAGGCCCCTTGACAGGTAAAGCTTATCCCTGAAGTAAAATGCAGCCAACCTTTTGCACCTATAGTCATACACAAGGAAGAAAATATCAAGACACAAGGAAACAGAAAAGGATCATTTATTTTTAATCCCAATCCATATATTGCACTCTGTTGAATTGTCTTCCACTCAGAGTTCTTTCCCTTGCGTATACAGACCTGGAATTGTACTGCACCCCCAGTTACTGCAATAAACCACAATCCAAAGCAATCCAAAATACACAAATTTATTCCAATCAGAAGAATGAACAAAAAAACATTCTGGGGTTTCTAGGTGTTCTGTCTGTAAACCAGCTAGAGCACCCACTCACAAAATGAAGATTTCCCCATCCAGCACTAGCTTCTCCTCGAAAACTTGCCACTGTGCTGAAAAATTTGGTACACCTCATAAGTAAAGGGAAACTTCAAAATCTCTTATATAATCTTTCATCCTTCAAATATATATATATATATATATATATATATATATATATATATATGTTGAAGTTTTGTTTCTTTATGGAAAGCTTTCAATTTTGGCTTGTCCCAAATTCTACATGTCATGGACGTCAAGGAAGGTCCCCTGGGGTGTGCAAATTGCAGTCCCAGAATTCAACTCCTTCTCTTTGTGCTTGGCATATGACTTTTTTTTGAGCTGAGAACATCCATTCTGAACCACACGCTCTGGTCATCATCATTGATCCTCAGCTTGCTATCACATCAACTATGCCTCCTCCTCATCAAATCCAATTCCCTCTCCATCACTCCTGACTATCCCTCCTTGATCTCAATCACTGACCCAACAAAAAAGCCTCATCAATTGTCCCTCAGACCCACATCATCCTCATCATCTCCATCCTCCTCACAAGCCATCTCCTCCACGTCATCATCACCCCCCAATCATCCCTCCTAATCATCCATCTCTCTCTGCCCTCTCATCCAAAGGATCAGGAACCTGAGGGTTGCACAGTCGCTGCCCTTATTCGACCTTCACTGTCTCATCTGTCTTGCACCCCTTTTCTTGCTGTAGCTCATCTCTGACTGCGCCTGTTGCTTGCCTTGCCGCTCAATAATGTGCATCTCTGACTGCAGGGTGTTTTCCCCTTCTACTTTATTTTTTAATTTTTTTCATATCATGTTCATTCTTTTGGTTTTGTCATCATTTATTCTCTATCTGTCAAAAAAATTCCACTTTCTTTCTAGTTATAAATAGCTGGATGCCCCTTGCCCATGAAAGGAGGGAGTCTCCCCTGCCTTTTGTTGAATTGCTGAAATAGAATAAATGGTTTAAGAACAAAGAGGGCTATGAAATTGTTTAAATCAGTTGTAAATTAAAGAAAGAAATTTTGAAGAAAAAGAAATCAATAAAGAAAATCAACATCTGACAACAGGTTTAGACTTGAAGTTTGACAATGACTAGGTTGGAGATGTTTGATGGCATAAAGGAAAGGAAGTTGAGAAAAAGGTAGAGATGTTCTTTTAGAAGAAGGAGACATTAAAGATTAGATTCAAGAGCACAGACACAACAGTGATGGGTGACAGTCTTACCAGTCAGATAATTGATGAGCTAGATACGGAAGAGTTGAAATTTGTTTTGATGGATAAAGATGTTTGAGAAAAAGATGAAAAACAGAGAGAAAAGAAAAGAAAAGATAAGAGAAAAAAAGAGTAGATAAGTATAAGTTGAAGTTATGGGTTGTTGAGGTAAGAATGATCTGAGTTGATAGTTGATATTTCAATGGTGAGTTGATTGATTGTTGTGTTGAGGAAGGTGGATTGAATGGTCATTATTTTCTTGGAGGACCGTCCTTCCTCTTCTCACTCCCTAAGATAGAATTAGGAAATAGAAAGAAAAAGATGACAGAGGAGTGAAATGTAAAGGAAAATGGTGACAGTTGAGCGGAGTGCGGATGAGTGCGCAGAATGGTGTAGATTATTTGACACCTTTCCAAATCATCCATGGGAGTGGGTCCTTCTACGCCCCCTTATCCAAGAAATGCTACCATCTGGATTTATCCAGCATATATCTATGATTGCCCTCTGATCCTTGAGCCTTTGAACTCAATTAATCTCTGATATTTCCCTCTGTGGCCTTATCCCTTATCAACCAATCAATAGCCTTGCTGGTTGAAGAAGAATTCATTTAGTTGAATTCTTGAGTGTGTTATACCAATCTTGATCACTTTTTTTTGAAAATACTTGTCTCAATCATTCCTTTGATTTTCTTTCCAGAATCATTCATGTTTTGCTAAGAGTTTTTATTAAGCTTAAAACTTGGAGTGTTAAACCTCCCTTTATTTCTTTGAAGTGCCATCTCACCACACTACCCTTGAGTCAGTCAGAAGTGTTGGGTTATTCCTGTTTGAATCAGTTATTAATTTCCTTCTAGAGCTTCATAAAACAAATCACTTAGTTTTGTACATACACCCAAAGTTATCTGGTACTCTTAAACCATTTTATTGTGGAGAGCTGGACAGTTTCATTGAGAACCTGGAGGTTGGTTTGGTTTGGGTTGATCATCCCCAATCTTCTTCTGGAAACCACAGTTATCAGCTTTTGTGCATTTTTAATTACAACTGCCTTTTTTGATTGAACTCTGGAAAAACTCTAACTTATTCTGTTCAAATCTATTCCCACACAATCTGTCCTCAGATAGTGTTTTCCCGCAGCTACTGATTCTTATTGAGTGTATCTCTTCCAAGTTTATTCCTCATTTACAAGGTTCTGGACGTTCATTCTGGTTACATTTAAATATTTGTGTAACACTCAGGAGGGAATCCTAAAAAAGCACCTTTCCCCTCCACAGAACTGCATGTGGCCAGCCCCGTTGGGAGTCTTAAATTTGATCCCCCGGGCTGGGATTGAACCAGAAAACTTGGAATTTACAGTCCCAAACTTTTTGAATCAACTTTTAAATCCACTCCTTTTCCTTTTTTTTTTATTTTCTGTTTTTCCTTCTTTTAGGTCTGATCCTTGGGGGAAATTCATCCCAGATGTAATTCCTCCCAATTTTGCATCATCTGGGCAATATTCTTGTTAGTTTTGTTGAATCACTGAGAGAAAATTTTATTGATATTGATCAAAGAGGGCTGAGCCAGTAGAGTTATTGGCTTGGGAACAGTCAAGAAAAGAGATCAAAGAAGAAAAGAGAAAAGAAAGAAAATAAAGATAACAAACATTGAGCATGGAACAGCTATGACTTTTGGTGGTCAAGTTGGTTGGAAGAGACACAATGGGAAGATTGAATAAAATGACAGGGATGACTTTGACAAAGAAAGAAAATCTGAGCTTTAGATCTGACATGTGTTATATAATTGGTGATGGACAACAGTCTTACCAGTCAGTCCATGATTGTTGACTGAGTCAAAGAGCCTCGGCGTCAAGATGATGACAAGCAAAAGAGAAGTTATAAAAAGAATGAAGAAAGAAAAAAAATGAAGAAAGATAAAAAGAAATGAAGAAAGATAAAAAGAAATGAAGAAAGATGGAGGTATGATCAGGTGCCAAGTTTTGACGTTGAGAGTCAAGATGTTGAGTTTGATTGAGTTGAGTTGGTTGTTAGTTAAGAGTTGCTGAAGTCCCAACGGTTGTACGTGGTGAAGTCTGAGACAGATCAGGATCCCTGGGGAGGCGCGCGAAGATTGGGGATTAGTGAAAGGTGGACAGGAGTTTGAGGTGAGGAGTGTCACAAAGGAGGAGCACAGAGGCAGGATTATTTGACACCCCCTGTGACTTGTAAGACTGGAGTTGGAGCCGTGAAGGAAGGATCTATTAGCTGAAGGAGAGAAGAAAGAAAAGAGAGGGGAAGAGTTTTTGTGAGTCCATCGGCCTTCATGTCAGAAGCTGGAATAAGTTTGATGATTAGATTTCCAAGATTGAGTTCTTCACAAAGAGCCTTTGTCTTAATGTCAATGTGGCAAGTTTTGGAGTTACACCCAAACTTTTTGAGCTTATCATCTAGACACTTGTTATCTATAAAATGAAGACTGGATGAAACTTTCTTTTTCCAGAGCTCAGCCACCAATTGTTGCATCCATATGGTTTCCAAGAAGGAGTTGGCTAGAGGATTCAATTCAGCTTCTGTCATAGAGTGAGTTACATTGCGCTGTGAGTAGCTACTCCAAGAAATGAGGGATTTGAAGAGAAGGGAAACGTGACCAGATTGAGAACGTCTTGTTTCCATATTGTCGCTCCAAGTAGCGTTGCTGTAACATTCAATTTGAGTGTTGGAGTTATTTATTTGTAAGGTTAGTTTCAGATTTTTCATGGCGTGTAGATATTTCCAGAATCTCTTGACTTTCTTTGAGTGACTGATGCCTGGCTTTTCAAAGAATTGGGCAAGGCTGGAAACCGCAAAGCTGAGATCAGGAGGAGTGAGACAAGCAATGTAATTTATGAGGAAGACGGCGGATTGATAATTTATATAAGCAACTTGATGTAAAATAATAAGATGAATGGAAAACCTAGATCATGCTGCTCAGATTGCAGCAAGAGGTAAGCAACAGAAAACAGCCGGTACAGGAGTATCAAACAGCAATAACAAATCAACAAACAAAAGAAGTGCCTCTACTTGCAGGGTGATGGCCCTTCAATAGGCTAGGTAGAGTTGTTCAAGCACTAAAGACAAAGATGACGTCAATCCTACCAGGGGGACTTATCAACTAGGAAGGTCCCATCAGTTGATGATCCGGAAATTGAGCTGAAGGATGAGTTGATACCTACTCCCATGTTGATCTTGACAGGGATCTGGTGAACCGGGTTGTTGAGGTAAACCAATCTAGCTGATTCAGGTTGCTAGTCAATGAGTTTGTAGCTGGAGGTCAAGGCGGATGGTTGAGATTGCAAGAATTGAAGACTGAGTGACAGATATAGGAGTAGATGAGTCATCCGAGCTGTCTCCTGTGGTAGGAGCGTCTGCAACAGCTGAGGGTGACTGACACCTGTCACGTTTGGAGCAGCGCTTCCCGCGCTTTGCAACAACATCGAAGAAAGTGAGAAAAACAACAGGAGGAGAAGGAAACTTAAGACATGACACATGACAAGCACAACAGCAGCAGAGACGAGAAGACTGTGAGATGGAAGAGTGATTGTTCAGCAGAGGGAAAATGAGAAAAATATCAACACTTGAATTCTTCATGCTCCTCATCGGAGGCCAGCGTCAGGTTAAGGTTGGCTGAGAGAGAGATTGAAGAAGGTTTACAGTCTGTAGATGAGTCGTCCGAGCTGTCTCCCCTGGTGGGAGAGTCTGCAACAGCTGAGGGTCACTGACACCTGTCACGGTTGGAGCAGCACTTCCTGCGCTTGGCAACAACATCAAAGACAGTGAGAAAAACAACAGGAGGAAAAGGAAACTTAAGACATGACACATGAAAATCACAACAGCAGCAGAGACAAGAAGACTGTGAGATGGAAGAGTGATTGTTCAGCAGAGGGCAAATGAGACAAATATCAACACGCCCACTCAGCTCAATATTGGGATGGGATTACAATCCAATGTACTTAGCAAGTCTTTCCACAGACGTGGTGCTGGCCGCTTTTGTTAAAGAGTCAGCCAGCATGTCTTGCGATGAGATAAGCTTGATTTCAATTATTTGGTTTTTCCAGTCGTTCCTGAGACTTTTAAGTTTTATATTGATGTACTTTGCGTGAGACTTTCAACCTAAATTTTTGGTTTTATCATTGAGCCCTTTGTTATTGATTAAGTGTACGGGGGCAGTGGTGTGATCCTCCAGATTTCCCCAATGAGATGGTTGATCCACTTCCCTTGAAGATGGCCAGCTGAGAGTGCATTGCATTCAGACTCCGTTGAGGAGTGAGCTATCCTTTGCTGTTGGCGGCTGGTCCAGTAGATGGGTGATCCCTTGAGCAGGCAGATGAGCCCTGTTTGAGACAGTCAAGTGGTAGGATCGTGCCTGCAAGTTGCGTCACTGTGAAGTACGAGTCTAGTTGCCGGAGTTCTAGCTCGAAGAGCAAGTCGGTAGTCTATTTTTTTGAGCAGGTATCTCCACACATGCTCCACTTCCTTCCAGTGCGTAATGCCTGGGTTCTCCAAGAAGCGGGCAAGGTTTGACACAGCATAGCTGATGTCAGGTCTGGCCAGCTTTGCAATGAAATTCAGTTGCCCTATGGGAAATCAAAAGTTTCTGCCTAGTTCTTTGAATTCTTCAATTTCCCGTTTGGTGGCTGGTTGAAGGTGGAGAGCGGAAGTGCAAGGGTTATTCAGCGGTTTGGCCTCCAGTAGGTTCATTTCTTCCAGGCCTTTCTTTATGTGATTTGGGAGCAAGAGGGCTATATAGTCCTTACCAATGTCAACTTTCATCCCAAGTAGAGTATCCACCCTGTGCTCCAAAGAGTCTTTGAATCAAGCTAGAAATTTTTATTTGAAGCCGTCAGCGTCCCCAAAAACCACAAGGTCATCTACATGGAAAAAGAGAGCAGTTATTTTGTAGGCATGAAGATAGATACAAGGATTGCTGTTGCTTTCTTTGAATCCATTCTCTTTGATCCATGAGCTGAGGGTCTTGTACCAATTGAGGGGAGCTTTCTTCAAAAGGTATAGGGACTTGTTCAACTTGAGATATTTGGAGGTTCTCTTCAAGCCTTTTGGTGTTCTGATGAAAACATTCTCCTCCAGGGGGGCATGCAGAAATGCCCCCTTGACGTCAAATTGGAGGATTTTGAGGTTTTTGTTGACCAATTAGCTGAGGAGAGCCCTAAAAGATGCAACTTTCCCTGTGGGCCCTGTGATGCCCCATCCTGGACACCCTCGCTAGTGCGGAGATTTTAATTTTTTTTATGATTTTTCCTTATCATCATTCATAGGTATCATTATCAAAAAAAAAAAAGAAAAAGAAAAAAAAAAAAAGAAAAAGAAAAAGAAAAAAGAAAAAAACAATCTTTGATCTGGAATAGGCTTCTATTTGGTTCCCAGCTCCCCTACTCCCCCATCTCCTCATAAATCATTCACCCTCCTCCATCCTCCTAACCATCTCATCACCACCATCCACCACTCCTCTCCCCTCACTCCTCAGTCTTGTTCAACTTGCTCCCATCCCAATTGATGGACTCTTGATTGGTTTGATTTACTTTAACCAAATCACCTCCACTCATACATCTCCCTCATAACCACCGATCCCTATAAACCCATTCATGATTCATTGTTTGATCCTATTGACCATCTTACTTGGTACCAAGTTCATCTCCAATCAATCAATCACCAGGCTCAGATTATCCGAAGTCACCGGTGTATCCAAATTTGAATTAGACAACCTGGAACGTGATCTGTTGAAGAGATTAAAGTTTGAATTGTGTTGGTCAAACAAAGAACTTGATTGACTCATCCAACTCATCCTGACCCATCATCATCAACCCCAAGGAATCATCAACAATGACAACAACGACAATGACCACCACCCCAATCACCCTCCCGCAATAACGGCCGTCTACTTCAGTCGGCCATCTCAAGCAACCGTCCATTGATCCCCTTTCCACCTCTAGCTTGCTGGTCTCCCGCGCGGCTTCTCCGTTGCCCGCGCAGGTCTCTTCTGTTGCCGGTGCCCGTCAGACACCTTCTGGCAGTCATCCACGGTCTCGGCAGTTGCCCATGCCCGTCGGACACCTGTTGGCGGTCATCCGGGGTCTTGGCCATTGCCCATGCCGGTTGGACACCTTCCGGTGTAAGACTCCAAACGGTGCTAAGCCGTGGCAGTTCTGTGGAGGGGAAAGGTGCTGTTTAGGCTGCCCTCCTAGGAGTTACAATAATATTTTAATGTAACCGGAATCAATGTCCAGAACCTTATGGACGAGAAATCAAACTAAGAGAAGAGGATAAGAGTTGTCGGTAGCAATGGAAACAACACTATCTGAGACAAGATGGCGCAGGGAAAGACTTGAACAAATAAGTCAAAGTTTGTTCAGAGTTCAATAGAACAAGGCAGTTGTAAGTAACAACGCCCACAAGCTAATAACTCTGGTCGTCAGCAGCTGATTAGGAAAGATCAACTCAATCCCAACCAACCTCTAGGTTCTCAATGAACCTGCCCAACTCTCCGCAATCAAGCGCTTGAAGGGTACCAGATAACTGTGGGAGGCTGAACAAAACAAAAGCAATTTGTTTATGAAGCTCTAGAAGCAAATCAATAACGAATTTGAGCAAGGATATCCCAACACTTCTCAAGGAACTCAAGAATAGCGTGGCGAAATTCAACCTCGAAGAAGAAGGGAGGTATAACACTCCAGGTTTTAAGCTTAATAAAACCTCTTCAATCAAACGTGATTGGCTCCAGAAAGATGATCAAGGGAGATCAAGACCAGTATGGTCGGAAAAAGGGATCAGAGTGGTATAACACACTCAAGAATTCAGGCAGACAGGAATTCTTCTTCAACCAGCAAGGCTATTGGTTGGTGATAAGGATCAAGGTCACAAAGGACAGAGTTTTGAGTATGGAGGCTCAAAGGATCAAGGGGCAATCATAGATATACCCGGATAATTTGCTCAGATAAGTGGGGAAGGATGCCCACGGATAAATTGCTTATGATGATGGAATGCTGAGGCAATGAAGATGCGATGATTCGCTAGGATCTGAGGTACTAGGATGATGGCATATCCGATGACGGAGTATCGTCGAAAAAGCAGGGGAGAGCCCCTCCTTATATGGGCAGGAGGCCCTGTTAGACTATATACAACAGATTCTACAAATAGAGCGGAAACGGGAAGGCAACCATGTGGTCACTCGCGTTGATCAAGGATCTGCCAAATGCTTGCGGAGCGGTCGGGATGGGTTCAGTAGATCATGGATGAGCGTCGCGCGACGGTAGCAAAGAGGAGAAGGGAGGCGCAACGACGAAGATGAAGACACGCAACCAACAAAGATGAGGAGGTTCTATAACAACGGCGGAGATGAGAAGCAATACGGATATAGAACGCGCGACGCGCGCGGCGCTGCGCGGCGCGGCGCGGAGCGGAGCGCGACGCGGAGCGCGACGCGGAGCGCGACGCAGATAAACAATAGTTGGATGAGCCTGAGGATAAGTTGTCCAGCCGGGCGGTACGTTTGCAACAGTTTATGAATTGAGGTCTTAAGGCGGTCCGGGTGTCCAGGATGGGGCACCACATCTCTCCCCAACTTACAGACTGTCCCTAGTCTGCTCCCGAGTTTGATGCCATAGAAAGAAAGAAAGGAAAGACAGATGATTGAAACCAAAGAATGGCCATTTTGATCTTGAGAGTGGTTGAAGAGTTGAGGAAAATATCTTGATTCTTCCAAATGAACCCTAGAAGCGGCAGGAATAGAACAAGGAGGGCGTCCCAGGTGCTCACATATGTGGCATACAGTAGAGTTTTACAAAAAAAACGCAGCAAATGACCCTGGTGGTGCACAATTGGGAGGACTTACTTCTGAGATAAGTTGCCCCCACGACAATGGAACTTCTTGACTTGATCAGCAGAGAACCTTCTGGCCAACCGAGTACCATCCAGCTCCTCCAAAACATAAGATCCACCTCTAACTTGATGAACCACTTGATAAGGGCCATTCCAACGATTAGAGAAAAGCTTGCCCCACTGGGTTTCCAAAGATCGATTATAAGCTAAAACTAGGTCACCAGGGTTCAAGGGCTCCCTGATTCGATTAGAGTGCTTGTCCTCCCAATACTGGACGGATTTTGCTCTGGCCTCCATCATCTTTTGATAAGCTTCATCACGAACGTCTTCACTTCGCTCCAGTTGCTTGGATCTAGCCACTAACAGATCAGTGGTTGAGGACACCTCTTCCCAAGAGATACCCAAGAAAGATTCCATTTCCAGATCCAAAGGAAGGACTGCTCTTTGACCAAAGATGATTTCGTAAGGTGAGTAGCCAGTAGTCCTTTTGGTTGAGATTCGATCAGAAAAGAGAACAAGAGGAAGGAATTTGCGACAATTCTTGCCACTTTCCCCAGCCAGTTTAACAAGTGCAGCCTTCAAAGGGGCATGGCCTCGTTCCACCATGCCTTGGCCTTCAGGATAATACGGAGTAGTAACTCTATGTTGTCCAGGAAGGGATCGGATCATTTCAGCAAGCTTGCCCCCAAATTCAGAGCCACCATCAGTAGAGTAAGATCGAGCCAGGCCATAACGCATTGTCCAGGTCTCGTAGAGGAAAGCTGCCACTGATTCAGAGCTAAGGTTCTTAAGAAATTTCGCTTCAACCCATCCGGAAAAATCATCCCTAGCCACAATGAGGTACTTAGCACCACCTGCCTTAATATGAACCACATCCATAGCAATCCTTCCAAAGACAGTGGACTCCCCAGTAGGATAACGAATTTCGGATGGGCGCCTAAGATCACGTTTTTGGCAAACTTCACAACTCTTGCACCATTGGGAGACGGATTTCTTCAAAGATGGCCACCAGAATCGTTCGGATAATCGTCGATAAGTTTCAGTTTCCCCACGATGACCAAGGCCTTCATGGAGACTTTCAAGGATGGAATCTTGTTTAGAGGGAATAGTAACGACAATAAGAGCACAAGGATTGCCCCTCTTCATAAGTCTAGAGCCTTGAACAAAAAAATTAGAAGACTTTCGTTTGAGAGATCGAAATTCCTTAGCAGAGAGATCAGGAGGTTTTTGAAGAGTTGAAAGGTACTGCTCTAATTTAAACCAGAAGCCTTGTTGAAAGCCAGAATAATTTTGTGAAGAAAAAGAGAAAACAGGTCGAATTAAAGGTTCCTCTTCATTAAAATTGGTTCCAACATCAGATTCGTTGTCCCCAAGAGGTCGTCGAGATAAACCGTCAGGCATGGTGAAAGATTTTCCAGGCCTGTGAACAATATCAAAAGAGAAAAGCTGGATAAAGGCCACCCAACGAGTCATAGGAGCATTGGGAAGACTGGGAGCGTTGATCATTTTAATGATGGATTGGGCATCAACTTGCAATTCGAAATGTTGGCCCCAGAGAACGGTTTGAAGTTTCTTCATCATTCGAGCCACACCACAGAGTTCCAGTTTGGGCTGGGAGTATCTGGATTCTACATCTGAAAACAACAAAGATTCATAAAGAACAGGACGGTCCCAACCATTTTCATCTTCCTGAGTAAGGACGGCCCCAACAGATTGATAACTAGAATCGACAGCCAGCTTGATCTTGCCAGCTCCAGGTCCGTAAGAGATCTTTTTCAAAACTATGTCTTCACCAACTATCCTTTTGAGTAGCTGGAAAGCACATTCACAATCTTGGGTCCAAATCCATTCAGCATCTTTTCTGGTTAGACGACGCAAGGGTGCACAGATTTTGGATAAAGATGGGATAAAGATTCTAACATAAGTGACAACACCTAGAAAGCCCCTAACTTCAGTTGGATTGATTGGGGTAGGCCAAGAGATGATCTTGTTGACTTTGGCTGGTGCCATCCTTCTTCCTTCCTTGCAGACCACATGACCAACAATTTCCAGAGCAGGGACACAAGCCGCCAGTTTGGATCCAGAGACAGTAAGGCCAGATTCCTCGATTCGAAACAGAATCCTCTCCAAGGTAGTAGCATATTCCCAGATAAAACGACGAATTCCTGAATGCCAAGGTAAGAGCTCATTATCATAGTCAGATACTGGACCTTTAATTCCGCCATCGTCAATAAAGATACCAGCATGATCAGGGATTTCATCCTGGAGGATCCACATCATCTGAGCCTGATAGACTGCGACCGAGTTGGTGGCTCCTTGAGGCAATCGAGTAAGTTGAAATCGACCAAGAGGAGTGTCAAAAGTAGTGAGAGGACGAGAAATAGGATGTAAGGATCGTTCGTCATAGCCACCCATAATATCCCCTAGACCATAGCAAGCTCTTCCCGCAAAGGATTCAACAAATTCTTCAGTAGCAGGAGGGATACCAGAGTCTTTAATAGTAACTTTATTAAGAGGTTGAAGATCATGAACTATTCTAAGTTTACCATTACTCTTGAGGACACAGAAGACGGGGCTGGAGTAACTAGAAGTTGACTGTTCATACAGGCCAGTTCGAACTCGTTCCCGGACCAACTTGATGAATTCGTCAACTTTAGCAGCAGGGATAGGGATCTTTTTCTTTTGCCAAGGATCATGTTCAACTACAGGGATGATATAAGGGAGGCCATAGGATTCCCGCAAGAGACCTCTCTCTTCTTCACAGAAAGCAATAGATTTTTCTCTTAGAGATAAGACATTTTTAATTAAATTTAACTCATCAGGAAGAAGCCATCCATCTGGACCAAAGTTGACCACCTTCAGACGTTCTTCAGTGACCCGTCCATTAGGCACAAAGGGACCAGTAAGAGATTGAGGAAGACCACAGTAAGGATCGCGAGATAGAGGAGGACGCATAAGGGGGGGATTGAGGTTGAGAGGCATAGGCTGGTTGACTGGTTGGACCTTCTTAGCAACTGGTTTATACTTAGTGGCAAAAGAGAGAAGTTCTTGTTTCCTCCAAGAGTTGACCAGAGAGACTTGATTAGGAAAGCTGAGTCCAAGTTCCAACATCTTCCAAGTCCGATGTTCTGCAATATCCTTGAAGGGTGCCTTTTCCATAAAAGGAGAACCAGGAGATAATACGTTGCTCACATGTGTGGCACAAGGTAGAGTTTCGAAAATGACGGTAAAAGTTTGCCCTGGCAGTGCACAATTGGGAGGACTTACTTGTACCCCAAATTGCCTCCACTGCAGCCCATATTCCTTCATACCAAAATCACCAAAAACGGAATTGCGATTAGGATCTAGTTTAGACTCATTGCGGAGATTCGAACCGGAACTAAGAGAAGATTGATCAGGAAAAGTAGAAGGAAAAGAAGACACAACAGATCCAGAGAGAGAAGGAGATGGAGGAGAAATATTTTTGGATTTTTCTATTTTGATATGTTTTTGTTTTTTAATATTCTTGAGTTCAGAAGCGGATGATGAAAGGAATGAAAAATAAGCCTGAGGGAGGGGAGTTGACCCTTGAGTTGCAGTCTGAGGCTGAAAAGAACTACAATCATTAGTAGGATCAACTATTCCCCTAAAAAATGAGAGGAACTAGAGTTATCCTTCTGCTCCCCCTTAAAAGATGATTTGGGAGAATAACCAGGAAAATCTCTTTCCCAACGACCAGAATCCAAAGAGCAAAGAGGGACTTCAATTTTCCTGCCATCAGCATCAGGGAGAAGAATTCTCTCCCCAACTTGATCGGAAAACATCAGGGTTGCACCAAAGTCCATTAAGAAGGGTCGCCCCAAGATCATAGGACTGTCCAAACGAGTAATCCAAAAATGGCAGGTTCCAACGATATTTCGACCAATCCTGACTGGTACATCTTCAGCAATACCAACCAGTTCACAAGCTTGATTTCCTATCCCATACACTGCAGAGTTGAAGCTGACCCTAGGACTAAGTTTGAGCTTGCAGGCCATAGCATCCGAGATTAAGTTAAGCTGAGATCCAGAATCCACAAGAGGAGAAAAAGTTTTAGCTGAGTAACCAAGATAACAAGGAAGAAAGCCAAGGGGACAGGAATAAAGATTGGATTCTATAGAAGGACTGGTTCCACCAGAGTCCTCCATTAAAGTGCCAGAGGAGACTTTGAGTTCTTCAGGGCCAATTTCCACACGTCGACGAGAGACCCATTTCTTCATTCCTTCAGCAACAGATGGAGAGATCGATAGAAGTTCAGCCACAGATAGATCAGGAATTTTGAGATCAGAAATTTTCTTTAATACTCCCTCCACAGCATTGGGGTGATCCTTGGAGATGCCTCTTTCAAATCGAACTTTTGGCTGGGTGAGGGGAGGAAGTTCAGGTGACGCAGATTCTAAGATTGGATTAGAAGGTTGAGGTGAGGGAGAAGGATCAGGGTGATCTGGGAACCTTTCCATGAGTGGTTCCTTTTCCACCTCCATGTCTTCTACATCAGAGGAAGGAGGCTCAAGTGTTGATCGACGTTTAACGGGTTTTCGAAGGATTGAAGTTGGCAAGGAAGGAGCCTTATGAGGTTTAGGTTCCTCATGTCGTTTCCTAGTTGGATCGGATTGATAAGTAGTCCCAGCAAGACTAGAGGAGGAAATGGCTGGAGGATACCAAGGTTGGAGGGTACCACAGGATGATCGAAATTCAAAGGAAGCAAGAGATGCTTTCACAGGAGGTGATGGCTGGTAAGAGGCCACCACATGTCGGATAGGACGAGACGAGTCAAAAGGGATTAGGGCACCATTAGGGAGGAAGTAATTGTTTCCCCTCTGCTCTACCAACTTTTCCTTTAAGTCCTTCTGAAGTTCTTGACATCGTCCGGTTCCATGGCCTTCCCTATGACAGTAGTAACAGACCAGAGTTGATTTGGGGACAGAAGAAGGAGTTTTAGGAGTAGCTAGCGAAGAAATCTTTTGATCTATTTTGTTCTCAAAGGCTCTAAGTAACTTGGTGATTTCATCGATAGTAGTAGGTTCTCTATTGGAATTAGGATCTGCTTTAGGCCTACGATCTGCCTCCATTTTAATCATAATATCGTTTGACTCTTTAAAAGAAGGAGCATGGACTGGTTCAGTAGTTCTAGGCTTTTCAAAGGTAAGAGCAGTTTGACCTTTCATGACTTTATCCACAGTACTCCTAAGGGTAAGAAAAACAGGGAGCTTGAATCGATTATCCCTGGTAGTAATCATGGATCCAGATTTGACCAGTTCGTCTTTAATCCTTTCCTGCACAGCCGACGAAAAAGATTGAAAGAACTTTGCTCGAATTTCGTCCACTGTGTCAATGTGATCGTTTCGGATAAGATAGTTTTGAATAGGGTCCCAAGACTTCCTAAAGATCTGATAGTCAGAGGCTGAAGAAATACCACCATTTGAGATCCACTGAGAAACCAGAGCATCCAAATCCTGCAGAGTAAACCTAGCCACATCTATTTTACCCCAGTATGCCAACATAGCCTCCCTGAGAAGCGTCCAGTTATGGGATTCGAATCCCTCGAAAGACTCGATTACCTCCATAACTTCATCAGAGGAGATAAAGAATCGTAACTGATAAGCCATATCGAATTCACTAGCTCCATCCACTTCAGCAGCCATTTCGTAGGAGTCCAAGAATTGCTCGACATTTGTACCGTTGAAGCCTAAGTTCTTGTTCTGGGGTTTGATCTTTACCATCTTAGGTCGGACAGAGGTGGTTGGAGTAGCGGGAGATGCCATATTGAATAACAGAGTTCCTAGGGGATCCAAAGAGCAGATTTCCAAAGTGGCTCACGAGTGTGGCAAGAGTAGGGTTTCGCCAAAAACAACAAGTATCTTGCCCGAGCGGTGCACAAATTGGGAGGACTTACTTCTAGACCAAGCTGCCTCCACGGATCGAAAAAGGAACAAACAGAAAAAGAAAGAGAAATTGGATAGGATTTTGGAGTTGATTCTTCAAGTTGGGACTGTAAATCCCAAGGTTGCTGGTTCGATCCCGGCCCGGGGGACCAAATGTAAGACTCCAAACGGTGCTAAGCCGTGGCAGTTCTGTGGAGGGGAAAGGTGCTGTTTAGGCTGCCCTCCTAGGAGTTACAATAATATTTTAATGTAACCGGAATCAATGTCCAGAACCTTATGGACGAGAAATCAAACTAAGAGAAGAGGATAAGAGTTGTCGGTAGCAATGGAAACAACACTATCTGAGACAAGATGGCGCAGGGAAAGACTTGAACAAATAAGTCAAAGTTTGTTCAGAGTTCAATAGAACAAGGCAGTTGTAAGTAACAACGCCCACAAGCTAATAACTCTGGTCGTCAGCAGCTGATTAGGAAAGATCAACTCAATCCCAACCAACCTCCAGGTTCTCAATGAACCTGCCCAACTCTCCGCAATCAAGCGCTTGAAGGGTACCAGATAACTGTGGGAGGCTGAACAAAACAAAAGCAATTTGTTTATGAAGCTCTAGAAGCAAATCAATAACAAATTTGAGCAAGGATATCCCAACACTTCTCAAGGAACTCAAGAATAGCGTGGCGAAATTCAACCTCGAAGAAGAAGGGAGGTATAACACTCCAGGTTTTAAGCTTAATAAAACCTCTTCAATCAAACGTGATTGGCTCCAGAAAGATGATCAAGGGAGATCAAGACCAGTATGGTCGGAAAAAGGGATCAGAGTGGTATAACACACTCAAGAATTCAGGCAGACAGGAATTCTTCTTCAACCAGCAAGGCTATTGGTTGGTGATAAGGATCAAGGTCACAAAGGACAGAGTTTTGAGTATGGAGGCTCAAAGGATCAAGGGGCAATCATAGATATACCCGGATAATTTGCTCAGATAAGTGGGGAAGGATGCCCACGGATAAATTGCTTATGATGATGGAATGCTGAGGCAATGAAGATGCGATGATTCGCTAGGATCTGAGGTACTAGGATGATGGCATATCCGATGACGGAGTATCGTCGAAAAAGCAGGGGAGAGCCCCTCCTTATATGGGCAGGAGGCCCTGTTAGACTATATACAACAGATTCTACAAATAGAGCGGAAACGGGAAGGCAACCATGTGGTCACTCGCGTTGATCAAGGATCTGCCAAATGCTTGCGGAGCGGTCGGGATGGGTTCAGTAGATCATGGATGAGCGTCGCGCGACGGTAGCAAAGAGGAGAAGGGAGGCGCAACGACGAAGATGAAGACACGCAACCAACAAAGATGAGGAGGTTCTATAACAACGGCGGAGATGAGAAGCAATACGGATATAGAACGCGCGACGCGCGCGGCGCTGCGCGGCGCGGCGCGGAGCGGAGCGCGACGCGGAGCGCGACGCGGATAATGGAAGCGCAGCGCGGCGCGGACGCGGCGCGGCGCGGAGCGGAGCGCGACGCGGAGCGCGACGCAGATAAACAATAGTTGGATGAGCCTGAGGATAAGTTGTCCAGCCGGGCGGTACGTTTGCAACAGTTTATGAATTGAGGTCTTAAGGCGGTCCGGGTGTCCAGGATGGGGCACCACACCGGTGGTCATCCGCGGCCTTGCCAGTTGCCCAGGACCATCAGGATGCCCGCGGGCGTCCCTCTTTGGTTTTTTTTCTCTCTGAATGCTTGTTTGTTTCTTTTTTTCTTTCTTTTGTTTTCTCATGACACTGACCCGTAAAAAAATAAAAAAAACCCATTTGTAAATCTATCTTGTAAATAGTCTACAGGCCTCTGGTCTATAAAAGGAGGGGCCCTCCCCTGCTTTTTCAGCATCATATCAGATCATCCTCAGATAATCATATCCATGGGAATGTGTGCCTATTTTCCCGCCATTATCGTCAAATAAGATCCTGATCCTTATCCTTGGTATATCTCTGATTGCCCCCTGATCCATTTTTGACCATGAGTCTTTTCCCCTCTGTGTCCTGGTCCTTATCACCAACCAATAGCCTTTCTGGTTGAAGAAAAATTCTGTCTTTTGGAATTTTTGAGTGTGTTATACCACTCCTTGATCCCTTTCTCTGACCATACTGGTCCTGATCCCTGATCATCTTTCAGGAGCCAATCACAATTGATTGAAGAGGTCTTATTAAGCTTAACACCTGGAGTGTTATACCTCCCTTTATTTCCTTTGAAGTTGCATTCCGCCAGCCTACTCTTGAGTCCCTTGAGAAGTGTTGATGTTATCCTTGCTTCAAATCAGTTACTGTTTTCTTTTAGAGCTTCTTAAACATTGTGCTTGTCTTGTACAGCCACCCTCAGTTATCCGGTACCCTTCAAGGGCTTGATTGCGGAGAGTTGGGCAGGTTCATTGAGAACCTGGAGGTTGCTTGGGTTTGAGTTGATCATCCCCAATCTTCTGCTTAAAACCAGAATTATTAGCTTGTGGGCGTTGTTTACATACAAAAGCTTTTGTTCCTTGAACTCTAAGCAGAATTTAACTTCTTTTGTTCAAGTTTTGCCCTGCATAATCTTTTCTCAGATAGTGCTGTTCCATTGCTACCAAAAATTTGTCATCTTTATCCTCAACTCCTTGATTCCTCATTTACCAGGTTCTGGACCTTGATATTGGTTACATTTGAATATTTTTGTAACACTCAGGAGGGAAGCCTAAACAGCACCTTTCTCCTCCACAGAACTGCCACTGCCTAGCACCGTTTGGATTCTTACATTTGGTCCCCTGGGCTGGGATCAAACCAGCAACCTTGGGATTTACAGTCCCAACTTGAAGAATCAACTCCAAAATCTGATCCAATTTTTTTTTTCTTTTCTTTTTCTGTTTGTTCTTTTTTCAGATCTGATCCATGGAGGAAACTTGGTCCAGAAGTAAGTCCTCCCAATTGTGCACCATCTGGGCAAGATCCTTGTTGTTTTTGTGGCACTCTACTCTTGCCACACCTGTGAGCCACCTTGGAAATCTGCTTGTTTGGACCTCTTAGGAACCCTTCAACATGGAATCTGCTGGATCCTCCTGATCTGTTTGGGCCAAGGTGGTCAAAATAACACGGCAGAACAAAAAACTTAGGCTTCAATGGGACCAATGTCAAACAATTCCTGGACTCCTATGAGATGGCTGCTGAGGTGGATGGTGCCAGTGAATATGATATGGCTTATCAGTTACAATTTTTTATCTCTTCTGACAAAGTTATGGAGTTTATCAAATCGTTTGAGAGATTCAAAACTCATAACTGGAGGCTCCTGAAGGAGGCTATG
Source organism: Puccinia polysora (assembly GCA_025617555.3). Taxonomy (NCBI): domain Eukaryota; kingdom Fungi; phylum Basidiomycota; class Pucciniomycetes; order Pucciniales; family Pucciniaceae; genus Puccinia; species Puccinia polysora. Next base: position 18,187,454 of record CM062635.1, read on the forward strand.
TTTGCCTATTGGGGAAAAATAGATGTACCCAGATTTACCTTGCAAGACTTGGACACCCTGGTTTCTCAATGGATCTACAATGGTGGTATCTCCTCAGCTTCTGACTATCAAGCTTTCAGAAAATCATGGGACCCTATGCAGTCCTATCTTATCCGGAATAATCACATTGATACGTTGGACAAAAATCAAGTGCAATTTTTTCAGTCTTTCTCTCCGGGAGTGCAGAAAAGAATCAAGGATGAATTGGTGAAATCTGGATATATGATCATGACAAGAGATAATTGGTTCAAGCTCCCTGCTTTCATGGTTCTTAGGAATACTGTGGATAACGTGATGAAAGTTCAAACAGCTCTCACCTTTGAAAAAACTAAAATCACTGAACCAGTCCTTGCCCCCTCTTTTCAAGCATCTAACAAAATCATGAATAAGATGGAAGCCAATCGTAAACCTAAACCCAATCCTCAGATCCCCTGGGAGACACCTACTATAGATGAGATCACTTAATTACTTCCGGCATTTGAGAATAAAATAGATCAGAAAATATCCTATTTAGCCACTCCTAAGCCCGCTAATTCTGTTCCTAAATCTACTATAGTCTGCTTTATTGCCATAGGGAAGGCCATGGTACTGGTAGATGTCCTGAACTCCAGAAGGCCAAGGAGGAGAAGTTAGTAGAGCAGAAGGGAAATAATTTTTTTCTTCCTAATGGTGCTTTGATCCCTTTTGATTCATATCGTCCAATCCGTCACGTGGTGGCCTCATACCAACCACCAACTCCCAAGAAGGCATCTTTGGTCTCTGTAGATTTTTGATCATCCTGTGGAACTCTGCAACCTTGTTTTTCTCCAGCTATCACTTCTTCCAGCTTCCCTGGCACCTATCAATCTGATCCAGCTAGGAAACGCCATGAGGAACCAAAACCTCATAATTCCCCTCCTGTTCCATCCTCAATCCTGCAAAAACCCATTAAACATTGATCTTCACCTGAGCCTCCTTCCTCTGATGTGGAAGATATGGAAGTAGAAATGGAACCACTTATGGAAAGGCTCCAAGAAAACTCTGATCTTCCCCCTCTTCAACCTGTCCAACCCTCAGATCCTCTTCCAGCACCTATTGCACCTGATCTTCCTCCCTCCACCCAGCCCAAAGTTTGATTTGAGAGGGGCATCTCCAAGGACTACCCCAATGCTGTGGAAGGAGTATTAAAGAAAATTTCTGATCTTAAAATCCCTGATCTATCTGTGGCTGAACTCCTGTCAATCTCTCCATCTGTGGCTGAAGGGATGAAGAAATGGGTTTCTTGTTGACGTTTGGAAATTGGTCCGGAAAAATTGAAGGTCCCCTCTGGTACTCTGATAGAGGATTCTGGCGGAACAGATTCCTCTTCAGATACCAACCTGTATTCCTGTCCTCTTGGCTTTCTCCCATGTTATCTTGGTGATTCAACTAAAACGGTTTCTCTCCTTGTGGATTTGGGTTCTCAGCTCAACTTGATTTCAGACTCCATGGCCTGCAAGCTTAAACTTAGCCCAAGGGTCAGTTTCAATTCTGCTGTGTATGGAATGAGGAACCAGTCCTGTGAGCTGGTTGGTATTACTGAGGATATCCCTGTTTGAATTGGTCAAAATATTGTTGGCACCTGTCACTTCTGGATCACTCAACTGGATGGTCCCATGATCTTGGGAAGGCCTTTCTTAATGGACTTTGGTGTTACCCTGATGTTTTCTGATCAAGTTGGGGAGAGAATTCTTCTCCCTGATGCTGATGGAAGAAAGATTGAAGTTCCTATTTGTTCTCTGGATTCTGGTTGTTGGGAAAGAGACTTTCCTGGTCATCCTCGCAAATCTGTCCTGAAAGGAAAGCAGAAAGAAAACTCTCATTCCTCTCATCCTAATGTTTTAGCAGAATAGTTGGCCCTACTGATAGTTATAGTTCTTCTCAGCCTCGGACTGCAACTCATGGACCAACTCCCATCTCAGAGGCATATCTTTCTTTTTCCTCATCATTTCTTTCTCATCCAAATAAGATCAAAAACCAAACACATGAAAAATCCGAAAAATCAAAAAATATTTCTTCTCTGTCTGGATCTGTTGTATCTTCTTTTCACTTGTCTTTTCAGCCTGATCAATCATCCTCTATTCCGCTTTCAAATCTCCGCAATGATTCTAAACTAGATCTCCATCTCAATTCTTTTCTTGGTGCCTTTGGTATGAAGGAGTATGGTCTTAGGTGGAGGCAATTTGGGGTGGAAGTAAGTCCTCCCAATTGTGCACCACCAGGGTCATCTGCTGCTTTTGTTGTGAAACTCTACTTTATGCCACGCATGTGAGCACCTGGGACGCCTGCTTCATTTTATCTCAGCCCCTTCTAGGATTTTCCCTTGGATGGATCAACATATTCTTTTTCAATCACTCTCAAGATCAAAATGGCCATTCCTTGGTTTCAATCATCTTTCTTTCCTTTCTTTTTTTTTTTATTGCATCAAACTGAGGAGCAGACTAGGGACAGTCTGTAAGTTGGGAAGAGATGTGGTGCCCCATCCTGGACACCCTGGCCAGTGTGGAGATTTTAATTTTTTTCCTTATCATCATTCATAGGTATCCTTTAAAAAAAAAAAAAAAGAAAAAAAAAAAAAAAAAAAAAAGAAAAAAAAGAAAAAAAAAATCTTTGATCTGGAATAGGCTTCCATTTGGTTCCAAGCTCCCCTACTCCCTTATCTCCTCATCAATAATTCACCCTCCTCCATCCTCCTCACCATCTCATCACCACCATCAACCACTCCTCTCCCCTCACTCCTCAGTCTTGTTCAACTTGCTCCCATCCCAATCAATGGACTCTTGATTGGTTTGATTTACTTTAACCAAATCACCTCCACTCATACATCTCCCTAATACCCACCAATCCCTATCAACCCATTCACAATTCATCTTTTGATCCTATTGACCATCTTACTTGGTACCAAGTTCATCTCCAATCAATCAATCACCAGGCTAAGATTATCCAAAGTCACTGGTGTATCCGAATTCAAATTAGACAACCTGAAACGTGATCTGTTGAAGAGAGTAAAGTTCAAATCGTGTTGGTCAAACAAAGAACTTGATTGACTGATCCAACTAATCCTGACCCATCATCATCAAACCCAAGGAATCATCAATGACGACAACAACAACAATGAAAATGACAATTACAATGACCACCACCCCCATCACCCTCCCGCAACGACGGCCATCCATCAATCCCCTTTCCACCTCTAGCTTGCCTTTCTCCCGCGGGGCTTGTTTGTTGCCAGCGCAGGTCTCTTCTGTTGCCGGTGCCCGTCAGAAACCTGCTGTCACACAACCACCCCACGTACTATAGGGAAATTCTTAGATGATTGTGAGCACAAAGGAATGCTCAGTGCAAGGGCAAGTGCGAGTAGCAAGACTCAGTTGCAAAGTGTGAACTTGGTTATGCCACTCAACAAATGGCAAGAGGAATGGAATGTGTTCCAAGGAAGGAAACTCAACCTGAGTCCAATGTGATAACTAGGCTGTAGCAAAATTCGAGAACGTATGAAATTAACTAACTGAGGAGACAATCATCAGGCAAGAGGATAGCCTTTATAAGGTAATCCAAAGTGACTAGATACAACCTGGTGATGAGCTAACTACAGTTGAAGCGGTGAGGCAATAAATGACAGGAATGGGATAGGAATGAAGCAGTAGTACATATCCAAGGTCATAGCGTAAGTGCAAGACAATAGAATCTGAGCGTACAATTGTATGAAGAATTGGGACAGGAGCAAGTGACGTTGAAGGTAATGCAAATGAGAAGTAATAGTGTATGCAAAGTTTGCAAGTATATACTGAGTTGGTTGCTGAGATTGGAAGGTCAACGCAAGCCAGAGGAAGTAGCGGATTGCACCATTGATGTTGTGGTTTATTTGTGTCACGCTTTTAGACTGAGGTAGATGGTACTGAGGAGAGGACATGTCAAAGTGATGAAGAGAATTATCCCTAAGTGCAAAGCGTGACAGTTTCCCGGGTATAAAGATGCAAGCTCCTGCAAGCGTTCAGATAAATTTTCCCATTGATTTCAAGTCGTTAATAATTACTGTATACCCTTTACACATTATTTAATTCCTTACTCATTAAATTTATAATTAATATAGAATGTTGTCATTGTTGTGCCGCCGTTGCAAAAACTGTATTTGCCAAAACAAGCAATGTGTCCCTAGTACTGCCGTCCAAGGCCTTTGAGGCAAGTGCGAGCAATTTTGCCTTTGCAAAGTAGCCTGCAATTTCCCTATAAATGTTGAGTCGACTGTCAAGGGTCCTGTGGAGTCATTGAGGGAGATGCGGAGTTGTAGGTCTGAGCCAAGGGTTAACTACGAGATACCACCCTTGCCGGAGATTGAATACTTGGGGACTCGAGTTCCTGGTGAGTACTAATCTGGACTGACTAATGATAATAAAAATAGTAACTAAATTTTGCTTGTTTTGCTAGTGTTTCCCCGTTTCCAAAGGTATACTACGAACACACCACCGCCACCACCATCTTATTGGGGACCGCCGACTGAACTCCCGGGGGCCCAGATGAATGCCAAGGTGTGAGGCAAAGTGCCCGGTGCAGAACTGGTTGGAGTCATAACTGAGGAAGCAACGGAGGAGGAAGGAAACAAAGCAGAAAGAGGATCGAGAGATGGAGGAAGAGAAGGAACGGAAGAATTAGGAGAAGGGAATGGGGGAGATGGAAGGGATGGAGTGGATGGAATGGAAGGAATGGAGGGCTGAGGCGAAGCTGATCTGGTGCGAGTCGTAGGGCCGGTCAAAATGGATGTGAGGCGGCTGACGGGCAATATTGGAGAAGGCTTGTTGGGAGGCCAAAAGAAGAGAGCGTACAAAGAGCTCTTGGAGGAAGGTGGTTGGAATGCTCGGCCAAAGTAAGCTCAGATTGCAAGGTGCAAGGAGATCTTCAAGAGGCATATTGTAACAGAGGTGCTATTTCTCCAAAGGATGTCTGCAATATTCAATGATGAAGACCTGGATACTTTTTGATCCATGGTTGCGGAATTGACTGAAAATTGGGAGGATGCGGAGGAGGAAGTAAAGGAAACTTTGTAATTATTTATTATAAATATATATTTTCTCTTTTTTTTTTTTTTAATAATTATAAATAGATTTTTTTTTTAATAAGGAATGAAGTCTTATTTAGTAGAAATGAAAGGGAAATGAGAAAAAGGAATAAAATGGTGAGATGGAGGATTTGACTGATGGGATGTTGGTGTGAAATAAAATGGGGTTAGATGAGATGGAATGTGGAATGGAATGGGATTAGATGAAATGGAATGTGGAATGAAACGAGATTGGAGGAGATAGAATGTGGAATGAAATGGGATTGAATTGGATGGAATGGAATGTGGAATTTAATGGGATTGGATGGGATGGAATCATGATTTTCGAGGTTTGCAAGGGTAGCTTGCATGGAAGTCTCAAATCAGATTGGGTGAATTGCAAAGGTGATGGGCTGGTTCCCACAAGGTGCAATCTTTGTCGGACTGGAAGCCAGACCATTCAAAAAGGTATTGAAGTTTTCCTTTGCCTAACCTGGAATCCAGAATACAGCTTACTTCCCACTCTTGATGATCAAGGAAAGTGACTGGTTCAGGAGGGGGATGAGTCTTGCTCAGTTATAGGACTCAAGCTGTCTCTAGGAGAGACACATGAAAGACCGGGTGGAAACCTTTCCATTTTGCAGGTAAAGTAAGTTTAAAGGCATTAGGGGAGATTACTGATTCTACTTTAAAGGGGCCAAGCTTTCTTTTGGAGAGTTTGCGAGTTGGGCAAGTGCTGCAAATGTTGGGAGCATTGAGCCAAACTTGATCTCCTACTGAAAAGGTTGGAGCCGTAGTGCAAGATTGGTCTGCTTGCTCCTTATAGCGCTGGTTTGCTTCTTTGAGGTTGGTTCAAATTTGCAATTGAAGGGATTGAATTTGTTCAAGGTAATTGGTAGCAGGTTGAGAAGTTGCTAGGTGAAGGGAAGAGAAAGTCGGATTTCTCCCATAAAGAGTTTGGAAGGGCGACTGCTTGGTGGAGGAATGAGTGGATTTGTTGTAGGCAAATTTGGCTAGTGCGAGCCATTGCAACCAGTCGTCTTGTTGATAGGCAACATACATTCAAAGGTATTGTTCAAGAATCTGATTAACTCGCTTGGTTTGCCCATCCATTTCTGGGTGGTACGCTGTTGATAAATTGCGAGTGATATTCAAATGTTGGCATAGCAAGGTCCAGAAGCTTGAGACAAACAAAGATCGACAATTACTAACTATATTATCAGGGAGACCATGTTTTGAAAATACATATTCTATGAACAACTTAGCTAAGTCTTCTGAAGAGGCCGTGACATTACTGCGCAGAAATAAAGCCATCTTCGAGAAGTGATCTACTATTAGTAGAATAGCATCATATCCACTAGAAGAAGGTAATTGAGAAATGAAATCCATAGAAAGTGAGTGCCAAGGACGAGGCGGAATTGGAAGTGGCTGAAGCAGCCCATAATTCTGGTGTTTTGAGGACTTGTTACGATTGCAATCATAGCCCGCGCTAACATAGTCTTTTACTTCTTTGGTCATACCAGGCCAGTAGAAGTCTCGTGCAATCAATTGGTAGGTTTTATCCTTCCCATGATGACCAGCAAGCGGAGAATCATTCCGTGACTCAAAGATATCTAACTTAATGCAAGAATTATCTGGTACTACTATACCATTATCATAGACTAAAAAGTCATTATCATCAATACTGTAACTACTATCTAATAAGTTCACACTTTTTCAAAGTTTGATGCACTTGGGGTTTTCGCGTTGAGCTTGTCAAAGTTGGGAAGCCAAATCTTGTAACTGAGAAATGATCAAACTGAGTTGGGCAGATTGGGTTGAGAAGAGTGTCCTAACGTTTTCAGGGTTGTTTTTGGCAAAGGTGCTCCCCCCCCTGGGAAAACCTTGTCCCAACGTGATAAAGAATCAGGGACTACTTCTTGTTTCTCAGGACGGTACGTGATTGTAAAGTGGAACTCGGAGAGGTATTTGGCCCATCGTGCCTGTCTGCATGTGAGGACTTTTGAGCTCATGAAATAATTTAAAGAATTATGATCAGTCAAAACTTCAAAGGATTCCCTGAGGCTCAAAAGGTATGAACGCCATTTCTTCAAGCAATAAACAATTGCAAGAAGTTCCTTGTCATGAATCTCATGGTTAAGCTCTGAAGAAAGCAACTTGCAAGACTCAAAAGCTACAGGATGAAAAAGAGAAGTGGAGGAAGAGAACTGCAAGATTACTCCTGCAATTGCATAGTTGCTTGCGTCTGTTTCAACCATAGTGCAAGCTAGCTTGTTGAAGTGAGAAAGTATCTGAGCAGTGGTGAACGCTTTCTTCAGAGCTTTCAACTCCAAAGCAGCTTGTTTGGTAAAAACAAAAGGAGTGTTTTTTTGAAGAAGGTTAGTAAGATTCATGGCTTTTTTGGCATAATGCGCAATAAACCTTCTATAAAAATTACTGAAATCAAGGAAAACTTGAAGGTATTTAACGGAAGAAGGTGGGAACCAGTCCAATATGCGTTTGCTTTAGGCTGGGTCCATGAATAGTCCTTTCTGCAATCCTAAAAAACCTAGAAACTGAAGAGAAAAGGAATGGAATTCGCACTTAGAGGCTTTTGCAAACAGGTCATTCTTGGAAAGTCGCTGCAGCACCTCTCGCACATGTGCAATGTGATCTTTGAGGTTCATTGAGTAGACTAGTATATCATTGAGATATACCACAAGGTATTTACCTACAAGATTGGAGAAAATTTTGTTGACAAAATGCTGAAAAGTAGAAGGAGCGTTACAGAGGCCAAAAGGCATGACGGTATACTCATAACTGCCAAACCAGGTTTGCATTGCAGTCAAATACTCATGACCTTCCCTAATGCAAATTAGGTTATAGGCACCTTGAAGTTCTAAATTTGAGAAATAAGCAGCTCCATGGAAGAGGGTGAGGAGATGTGACATAGGCGGTACTGGATAGGCATTCTTCCGGGTTACCTGGTTCAGTTTCCTGTAGTGAACACAAAGGCAAAGTCCGCCGTCCTTTTTTGGAACAAATAGGACAGGTGAACCGGTATTCAAATTGCTTGGTAAAGAAATCCTTTTGCTACATTTTCCGCAATGTAGTCTTGAAGCGCAATTTATTCTTGCGTCAAGAGAGAGTAAACTGGTCCTGGTGCCCCGAGGTGGGCCAGTAAGTTTGATATTGTGATTGTAAGCACGGGATGGAGGCAGTTTATTTTCTCTTGCAGCTGAGAAGATGTCAGCAAAGCCATGATAAACTGAAGGTAAAGACTCTCAAATGATTCCTAATTCTTCAATCTTGTCATCTTTGAGCACCGGGTTTGAGGTGCTTGCATGGCGCGAGAGGATTAGGGAGCTCAAAATACACCGTTTGGTTGGTTTCTGTTTTTCTTCAAAGGAACAGGAAAGAGGTAAGCTGGATAGGTAAGCAATAACTCCTAAATCTGAAGAGGGAATTTGGGAATGAAGGTCAGGATATTGCAAATCTCCTGGCGGAAAAGTGTCATCCAACTCAATGACAGTGTCAGGTAGGCTGTTTAATTCCTGATTGACAGAAAGATTAACGTTCTGGGGGTGCAAGGTTTGAAGGTAAATTACTCCTTCTTGACAATTCACATCCAGATTCCAGTAAACTAGGAAAACATGGCCTAGAATGGTATCATCCATTCCGGGTATAGCCAAGACAAATAAATCTCATTTGAAGCTGGGGAAATTGGAGAATTCAAAGGTCCATTTTTCCTTTTGGGAAACCCAATAAGACTGTTCAGTCGCACTACTTACTAAATAGATAGGAAATTTATCTATCTTGGAACGCGTAAGATTTTTGGAAGTGGCAAAAGATTCACTGATGAAGGAAACATTAGCGCCAGAGTCAAGTAAAACCTGATAAGGAGTGTTGTTGGAATGGAATAGGATAAATCTTGAACTTGGAGCACCTAGTGACTTGCAAGTGCAAAGATTTACTTGCAATTATTTAGATAATGTGTGGTTTTCCTTGCGAGTTTCAGAAAAACTACAAGCTAATTTTTTGACTGCTTAGCCACTTCATGTGCTAACCGCTTCACACAACTGTTGACATCATGTTTTCCTCCACAATACATACACAGCCCATTCTTCTCCCTTCATAGCCGTTCCTTGTTGCGTAGCATCCCGGTTTCTTTGTCCAAGAACTTTGGAGTTTTGGTGACGGTTTTCCCTTTTGAGTTGGAGTTTGAAGTTGGGATTGGTTTGGATGGTTTTGGGTTCCTCTTTTTTTGCTTTGAGGAGTTGTCCACCCTTGGAGCCAAGGTGGACGGTCCATGGTTGTTTTGCCAAGAGCAATTCTTGTTGTGATAGCCATTATCAAGCTCAATCACTCAATCAATTAGCTGCTGAAGCAAGGTTTTCTTATGACCCACAACTGCAAGCTGTTTGATTAAGCATGCCGGTAGACCCTTTTGGAAATGGAATAGAAGAGCGGCCTTGTTCCACTGGATGCAAGACTGCAAGGTTCAAAGATGAGAAATATAAACGGAAGCTCTATTATTTTCCTTCATAACTCAACTATTAAGTTTGTTTTTGGCGTTTTGAACTTCATTGGGTTCGCCAAACAGGGTGAACAGTTGTTTCATGAACCTTTCCCAGTTGTTGAGAATACACGTGGGACTGTCATTGGACAAAAGTTTGATGTACGGTTTGAACCACTGCAAGGCTCTACCTCCTAAGAAAGACAAAGCATACATAACTTTATGCCTATTGGAAGGGAAGATGTTGGAGTCGTTTCAAAAGATGATTTTACAAGACTGTAGGTAGGATTTAAGCTTATGAGGGTGTTCTCCTTTAAAGTGATTGGGTTGTTTCATGCCCGGAGTGCAAAAGCTAGGAGTACTTGGACTAGATTGCTGGGCACCATTAGTGAGGACCTGGATCAATGTTGAAAGCAGGGTTGGAGCATTGGGCTCGGGAGCAGTAGTGCAAACCCCTGGTCTACCACAAGTCAAGGTTTCATTGGAAGAATGGTTGGAATCTGCGAATTCCGCGAGAGGGTCCATTGGAACATCCCGTGAAGGAGTCCAAGGATCATTGAGGGGTTGGACAGATGGCGATTTTGAAGGAGGAACGGGATCTAAGGGTTGTTGGGCCCAAGGAGCGCTGGTTCTCCCTACCCAATGGATCTCATCATTGTAAGGGGAGAGGGAAGCGTTCCCGGTTGAACGAGTACCTGACATCGAAAAAGGAAGTCTAATATAGGTTGGAAAGCTACAATATATGAGTTGAGTTAGTTAATTTACTGTCACAAGACCACCCCACGTACTATAGGGCAATTCTTAGATGGTCATGAGCGCGAAGGAATGCTGAGTGCAAGGGCAAGTGCAAGTAGCAAGACTCAGTTGCAAAGTGCAAACTTGTTTATGCCACTCAACAAAAAGCAAGAGGAATGGAATGTGTTCCAAGGAAGGAAACTCAACCTGAGTCCAATGTGATAACTAGGCTGTAGCAAAATGCAAGAACGTTGTGGAAACTTTAGAGGTTATCCCTCACGAAAGTGTCCCAAGTCACGGAGTTTGATGGTTCTAGCGTCTGTAAGACTCAAGGATGATTCCTTGTCCGGGAGAGAGAGAGAGTGAGATTCTAATCCTCATTTTTCCTGTTCCCCCTTTGTGTGTGTGTGCCTCCAACCCGTGCTGAGGGGAGAGGTATCTTATATCCCGTCCCCTCAGCCCTAACCTAAGTACAAGCACAAAGACAAACTGACAACCATGAAGAAGAAAACCTAGACCCAGAACCCTAACCCATCCCCCAACCGATACCTATACCCTATCCCTTCAGCTTGCCTGCCATTCCAAACATCTGGTTTGTCCTTCCGTGGTGCGGCCCTCCGCCGCACGCTACCCAAAGTTCACCGCGCTTGCCCGTATCCACCCAACGCGCCGTCCTGGATTTCCCATCCCATGGCCGGCCCGCGCGCAAATATAACCCCGCTGTTGCCCCGCCTTTTCATCCCCCGACTAACCACCCGAGAACCTGGTTGGCCCAGCTCCATCCGTGAGTTAGATATCCAAGCGGATTGGGGCCCGTCTCCCCTAGTCAGGCCCGGCCTGCAGCCGCGTGCTCAATCCTATGCACCCACTTCTGAGCCTCGCGGCAACTTCTGCTGAGCCCGCAGTGGCTACTGCTGAGAACCGGCGCACCCCCACTGCTGCGCCTAACCTACCAGATGCTGAGCGCGCAGGCCGCAATGCAGTTCCCGACCCGAGGCTATATAATGACACCACATCCCCCCCGACTTGAGTTCCGTCCCCGGAGGTCCCTTCCCATTGCTACCTCAACCACCTTTGCACCATTCCCCCAACCTACTCCACCTCACACACTCCGCCAATCCCCTCCCCCACGCTTCATTGCCATCATGCTCCCATGCGAATTCTGCGCCCGGAGGGCACGCGTGCTCAATCGCTCCTGGCTGACGCGCCTGTGTTGCTTGCTGTCGCAGCCATTGTTGCTGCTCACTTAGTGACAGCATGCCCCAAGCCCCCCTTAATCCAGTCCTTGCCCCAGGCCGCGCAAGAGGGCTCGTCCGGACTCATTTGTAGTTTCCGAAAACAACGCTATCTTGGAGGACTTGTGGACTCTGCCTGGCTCCCCTCGTCGCCCCCCTCCGCCGAGCGAGGGTCGCGACTTGGCTTCACCCCTCTGCCGTGCGGGACCACCGCGGAAGGAGGACTTCTTGTCCGTCGATGACTATTGGAGGGCCTTGCAATTCTGGTCGGACCGCATCCGGATGAGGGAAGGCGCGAGGGACCCGCGACTCGATGAAATTCTCCAGCGTCGCGCTGCTGCGGCTTCAGGTCCTCCTCCGGCACCTACTCCAGCTCCTCCCCCCCGGCTCCACGAGGCACTCCACCGCCGCCCGCGTCACCAGCGGTCTCGGATGAGAGGCCTACTACCCCCGAGGTTCCTCCTCCGCCGTCCCCAATCCTTATCCCGTTGTTGCCCTCAGCTGAGCCAAGCCCTCCGCGCAATGCCCCGGGGACCCCCTCATCACCCTTTTTCCGGTTTGGATCAAGTCCCGTCCCGGCACCGGCACCGCCTTTCCCCAGCCCTCCCAAGATTCCGGACATCCCAATCGTAATGGCACTCCCAGGGTCCCGCTTCGAGGTCCTCGCGGAAAGGTTGACAATGATGCTTAGGGATTACCTTGCCACCCCCGGCGCCCAATCCTTGGAATCCCGACGCGCTCTCCTGGCATCTTTCCGGGCCTTACTGGCGTCGTCAAGGGCGGAGATGGAGGATATGATGAAGATGGCATAGGCGCATCGCCCCCCACTCCCCTTCTCCCCTTTTTCTTCATCCGTTTTTTGTTGTACCGCGCTTCCCCAATTCCTAGAGAAATACATGTCTTCTGCGCGAGTCCTATCTTCCAAGAAAAAGTGCGCGACCGCGCTTTGTGAGAATGAGATTAAGATTGAGGTCCGCATCCGCGCGCCGCTTTGTGAGTGAGATTGAGATTGACCAGCCGTTCCAAAAAGGGGTACCTGGACCGCCCCAGAAGGACTGCCACACAGTTCCCCATACCCGTACTACAAAACCAACAAACACCGTGCCGACAGTGCGCGCTCACAACCACAAGTATAAGGGATGAGAGATGGGAAAACAAACATTCTGGGGTGTCTAGTCATTCCGGCTGTGAACCGGCTAGAGCACCCCCTTACCAAGCTAAGCTTTTAACCGCGTCCACACCGTCTCTGTCCATTGCGCCCGTCCATTGAAGAAAGAAAAAGGAGAGAAACAGAAAAGGAGGAAGGAAAACAGCCCAAATCCAAAGAGGAGAAAGAAATATTCTATATTGATTATTTTTATTTTTATTTATTTATTTATATTATTTATTTATATTTTTTTTTTTTTTTTTTTGCAGAGCTCTTTGTCCCGTCATCCGTGCGCGGGGCTTGTCCTCGCGTTTGCGGACCAAATGTCACACGGCGCCTGCGTACCTGCAATAAATAAACCGTAGCCAGTACCAATCCAAAACCAAGTTCAAACTGAATCATAAGTAGACAAACATTCTGGGGTGTCTAGTTGTCCCTGCTGTGAACCGGCTAGAACACCCCCTCACCAAATCAAGCTTAACCACCTAGCGCCCCCCCCGCTTGACAGCTGTCCCCAGCAGTCCGCAACCTTTGGCTTCTCCGGGGTTGCGCGTCGCACGCCGGTTCTTTGCTACCCAAACGCTCCGCGTCGTCGCCTGACTCCGGGACCGCCTTGCCCCCGGACCCCAAATCATTGCCCGCCGTTTTGTCAAAGGAAGTGGAACCGCGCGTGAAGAAGCGTTTCACATGCGAAGCTGGGGCCTTCCGTTTAAGCGGCGCCCCATCCAATTCCTCGAGCTTGTAGCTGCCGCCCAAGAACTTAGAGGCCACGCGGTACGGCCCGTTCCACCGGTTGGCAAAAAGCCGGCCCCACTGGGATTCCAGACTCCAATTATACAGCAGGACCAGGTCCCCCTTCCGCAGCGGATCCTGGAGCCAATGGGAACAGCGCTTGTCCCAATAGCAGACGGACACCGTCCGGGTTTTCTTTAAACGATCCGCAGCCCTTCTCAAGGTCTCCTCACGCCTAAGGAGTTGCTCTGCCCGCGCCTTGAACAGATCTGCGGACGTCTTGACCTTCCACCAATCCACGCCCAAGAACGTGTTCAGCTTTATGTCCACAGGAAGCACAGGCTGCTGCCCGTAGAGTAGCTCGTAAGGCAAATACCCCGTTGAGCGCTTCATGGAGATCCAATTGGCAAAAAGAACGGCCGGGAGCGCCACCTGCCACCTTTTGCCGTCCTCACTGCACATTTTCACCAGGGCATCCTTGATTGGCTGATGCCCCCGCTCGATCATCCCCGCGCCCTCTGGGTAGTACTCTGTCACGCGCCCAAATTTTGCTCCACAACTCTGCACCAGAGTCACCAGGTGTCCCCAAAACTCCGCCCCTCCGTCGATGGTGACCAAGCAAAGCAATCCGTAGCGCGTGAACCATTCCTCCTCCAGAAACTGAGCCACCTTTTCCGCCGATAGCTTCACTAGGGGCCTCGCTTCCACCCACCCAGACAGATCGTCACGCGCAACCAGCAAAAACGCAAACTTTCCCGCCTTGATGTGGACCACATCTAGCGAAACGCGCCCAAATAGTGCGTCCTCACCCGTGGGGTGGCCAACCTCCTTGGGCAGACCCGAGCTTTGCCGCTGGCAGGCCTCGCACAACTTCACCCAATTGCGCACCGCGCGGAAAATCCCCGGCCACCAAAAGCTTGCTTTCACCCTTCTCTGCGTCTTGACCTCACCCCGGTGACCAAGGTTGTCATGCAGACTTCGTAGGATCACTTCTTGGTTGGCCCTAGAAGTCGCAATGACAAAAGGAATGGAACCACTCCGCCGCCATAACTGACCATCCTGTACGTAGAAGTTCAGAACGTTACGCCTCACCCACCAGACAACCGCGCCCGCCGTGCCCTCGGAGAACCGGAGATCCTGCAAATAAGAGCATAAGACCGCGTCACGCCCCAACTGACACAACGGAAGACAAATCGCCGCCTTTGCCATTCCTACCCAAACGACCAGCGCTTCCTTGTCCAAGGGTTCCGCCCCCTTGTAGGGATTGTCCCGCGGGTACCGCAATAGCCCGTCCTGCATTGTGAGCGCCTTTCCTGGGATGTGTACCATGCTAAAGGAGAATAACTGGAGAAATGCTACCCACATGGTCATGGGCGCGTTTGGCAGCGTCGGTGAGTTAATCATTCGCGCCAAGGCCTCCGCGTCAACCAAGAGCTTGAAATGCAAGCCCCACAAAAGGTGCTTCAACCGCCATACAATCTTGGTGACGCCGCACAGCTCCAGCTTTGGCTGCGAATAGCGACTCTGTTGCGGTAAAGGTAACCGATTTGTAGAGCACCAGCCTATCTTTTCCGTCCTCCTCCTGTGTCAAGACCCCCCTGGCACCAAACTCACTAGAGTCGACCGCCAGGCATATCCCTCCGGAATCGTAATCAAGGTCCTGAAGGACAATGTCGCGCCCCACGATGTCCTTGAGCTTTGCAAACGCGGCATTGCATCCTTCGGTCCAATTCCACTCCGCCCCCTTACGCTTCAGCGCCCGCATTGGGCTCGCCACTTCCGCGAACCGCTCGATGAACATGCGGACGCAGCTGCACAACCCCAGGAACTGCAAGACGTGCGACACTGTCCGAGGAGTCGGCCATTCAAGAACCTTGTTCCGCTTCTTCTCCGCTATTTGCCTACCGTCAAAGGCCACGACGTGCCCCAGCACCTTGAGCGCCGGAACACAGACTGCTAACTTTTTTCCGGACACGGTAAGGCCTGCCTCCTCAATTTGGAAGAGGACTTGTTCCAGAGTCTCCGCGTATTCCCAGACAAATTGACCGATTGCGGGTGCATCCTCTAGGACCGCGCCTCCGTAGTCCGTTCTGGGGCCTTTAATTCCAGCGTTGTTGATGAAGATTTGCACGCCTTCTGGAAGATTGTCACGTAGTATCCAGGTCATTTGGGCTTGGTAAACTGCCACTGAGTTGGTTGCACCTTGCAGTAGCCGCGTCAGCTGCATCCTCCCTAGCCCGGTCTCAAAAGCTGTCAGTGGCCGCGAGTCAGGGTGGAGTTCTTTCTGGTAATATCCCCCCATTACGTCCACCAGCCCATAGCAAGCGCGCCCGGCCATTGACTCCAGAAATTCTTCCACACGCGGGGGAAGCCCCGCGTTGCAAATAGTGAACGAATTGAGCCTATGAAGGTCCTGAACAATTCTTAGTTACTTCCCATCCTGTTTAACGACTGCAGAGATAGGACTTGAATAGCTTGATGTGGACTGCTTGTAAAGCCCCTTCCTCACACGCTCCCGTACCAGCTCCCAAAAGGGTTCCCAAACGGTACAGGGAATTGGAATTGGCTTGATTTGCCACGGTTTGTGAGGGACAGTGGGAATAACATAAGGGTCCCCAATCTCGCCTCTCAACAACCCGCGCTTGTCCGGTCCAAAGGCAAGCGCCTTCTCCCTCAGCACCAATACCGATACCAGAAGATCCCTTTCCTCCGCACTCAGCCATCCTGTTGGTCCGAAGTTAAGGGCGTCCACCCGCTCGTCCGTGATTCGCGCCGACCGCGTTATCCATCAATTCTTCCCAAGGGGCGCCTCCCACGGGTCCCGGGACCACACAATTGGTTGTAGGGGTCCGTTGAGTCCCTTAGGCATTGGCTCATTCCGCGGCCGGACTTTTTGCGCCACCAGTTTGTACTTTCCCGCGTTGCACCGCGCCATCCAGACCCGGCCGTCACTGTTGTAAGTCCTAGTAATAACCAGACCGGGGCTTTCGCCTTTTCTCACGACTGTGGCACAATGATAGGGTTTTCGAAGCGTAGAGCCTTCCGGCAATGCATACCGAGAAATGGAACTTACTTCTGGCGCCTGCACCCTATGCGCGCCCCCCTGCACCTGCTCCTCACCTGTCGGCCGCCTGTTCTGAGCCAGAGCTTGCCCCGCATGGTAACCGCAGCCGACTAGGAAAAATCCTCCGCAGGGTGACCCTTGCGGTAAGCCCCCGCGCCGGACTCCCCGTTTCCGCCAAACACTGGGTCCTGTACCCATCTCCCTTGCCCGCAATCGCAGATCGTTGTTTTGAACCACGCTCCGAGTGGGTCTTCAACAGTCAGCGCCTCCATTCCTTCCTTGGCGTTGAAGGCCATTTGAGCTTGGAACCCAAACATAAACGGCCGACCTAGAATCACATATCCACATTCCACTGAGAGAAATGACAGGGGCTTACAAACCTTTGCGACTTCTACCTCCTCCGCCTCTACTACTCCATCCACGCGGCATTGGCCGCCATTTAACGCCCAAAGGACCATTGCGCACTTCCTCCGCACCAGGCCAAGCTTGTCCACCAACCTTAGTGCCCTCTCTCCCCGCAATATGAACACCGCGGCAACCCAAACAACCCGGATGGTCTGCTGGGGGGCTGGAACCCTTCTACCATGTGAGGCAGTACCGCGCGCTGTTGAGAAGGAGCCGCCGGAGACAGTGCGGCTGTCAGAGCTGTGGGAGCCAATTTCCGGTTGAGGAAAACCCTTATGTCCCACAGAATCTCCGTCATCTCTCCGACTGATGGTCCCGCGGATTGTTGGGAAAGTCAGGCATGAGAAGGCATTGGCCGCCGCGCAGCCGAGGTTTGGTTGGGGACCGGTGCCAAGATCGTGACCAATTTCTTGGAAGAAGACGGGTATGTTTGTGCCGTATCCGCAATGAGCTTTTCCAAATTGATTTTGCTCTCCAAAGCTTGACGGATAACCAAAAGATCGGGAAGAATTGTGACACTTCCATCCAGTGACCTCTTAACCAGACCGTGGTCATACAGGTATCACTGCACCCTGGAACGGAGCTGTGGCGCAAGACCCCCCAGAAACGCCCGCTTCATGGCACCTGTCTGGCCCGCAACAACCTTGTTCTTTGCCAGGTAGCCGTAGATTTGCTCAAACTTTGACATATGTTCCACTAATCCTTTGCGCAATTGCACCCCGCCATTCTCGCTTGCTTCCTCTGCGGCTCAATCAAAGTTGCTTTCTCGGAACCAGGGTTTGCGCTTTCCCCACCTTGAAAACATCTCGCTTTACAACTTCCCCCAGTCTTGCCTCTTGGAACTAATCATTTCCTCCACGTCCCGCAGCTTCTCCTCCTTGGTAATGAACAGCACAATGGTCCAAACCTTATCTGCGCCTGGCGCACCCTCCGAATCCGGGATCCCTTTGAATCTAGAAGAAACCGCTCATCATCCGAGGTACTGAACCAAAGGTGAGGGAAATCCCTCGCCTTCAACCAAACGCGGCAAGGGGCCTCTGCCGCCATTTCCGATGACCCTTCCAAGGGAGGAGAAAACCTGCTACCTCTGGGAGCATGAGCGGATGGCGGGGGAGGGCGTTGAGCAGCAGGAACAGGAGTCAAACATAGAGGATAGGGAAGGGGAGCATTGGATCCTGGAGCGGTTGTTGGCAACATCCTGCGTTATCTTCAAGAGACTGAGAATGGATAGAAGTTCCTGGGCCAGACCCCCAGATGTGGAAACTTTATAGGTTATCCCTCACGAAGTTGTCCCAAGTCACGGAGTTTGATGGTTCTAGCGTCTGTAAGACTCAATGATGATTCCTTGTCCGGGAGAGAGAGAGAGAGAGATTATAATCCTCCTTTTTCCTGTTCTCCCTTTGTGTGTGTGTGCCTCCAACCCGTGCTGAGGGGAGAGGTATCTTATATCCCGTCCCCTCAGCCCTAACCTAAGTACAAGCACAAAGACAAACTAACAACCATGAAGAAGAAACCCTAGACCCAGAACCCTAACCCATCCCCCAACCGATACCCATACCCTATCCCTTCAGCTCGCCTGCCATTCCGAACATCTGGTTTGTCCTTCTGTGGCGCGGCCCTCTGCCGCGCGCTACCCAAGGTTCACCGCGCTTGCCCTTATCGGCCCGACGCGCCATTGTGTATTTCCCATCCCTTGGCCGGCCCGCACTTGCGCGCGGTTGTCCACGCATATAACCCTGCTTTCGCCGCGCCTTTTCCTCCCCCGACTAACCGCCTGAGAATCTGGTTGGCCCAGCTCCATCCGTGAGTTGGGTATCCAAGAGGATTGCGGCCCCTCTCCCTTAGTCATGCCCGGCCCGCAGCTGCTTGCTCAATCCTCTGTGCCCACTGCTGAGCCTCGCGGCAACTGCTGCTGAGCCCGCAGCGGCTACTGCTGAGAACCGGCGCACCCCCACTGCTGAGCCTAACCTACCAGATGCTGAGCGTGCAGGCCGCAATGCAGTTCCTGACCCAAGGCTATATAATGAAACCACAACGTATGAAATTAACTAACTGAGGAGGCAATCATCAGGCAAGAGGATAGCCTTTATAAGGTAATCCAAAGTGACTAGATACAACCTGGTGATGAGCTAACTACAGTTGAAGCGGTGAGGCAATGAATGACAGGAACGGGATAGGAATGAAGCAGTAGTACATATCCGAGGTCATAGGGTAAGTGCAAGACAATAGAATCTGAGCGTACAATTGTATGACAAATTGGGACAGGAGCGAGTGACTTTGAAGGTAATGCAAATGACAAGTAATAGTGTATGTGCAGGGTAGGGACTAGTCCAATTGCAAACTGTACAGTAATGATAGCTTAGTTAGACATATATGCAAACTAACAAACAGTGCGTGACCAAAGATGGAAGTCCAAGGCTGTTGATTGGCCAGGGAAGGAGATTGGATCTTGTAATGGATGGCCAACCGGTATGAAGTTAACCGCAAAGTTTGCAAGTATATACTGAGTTTGTCGCGAAGATTGGAAGGTCAACGCCAGCCAGAGGAAGTAGCAGATTGCACCATTGATGTTGTGCTTTATTTGTGTCATGATTTTAGACTGAGGTAGATGGTACTGAGGAGAGGACATGTTGAAGTGATGAAGACAATAATCTCTAAGTGCAAAGCGTGACACCTGCCGGCGGTCATCCGTGGTCTTGGCAGTTGCCCATGCCCATTGGACACCTGCCGGCGGTCATCCCCGGTCTTGGCAGTTGCCCATGCCCGTTGGACACCTTCCGGCGGTCATCTGCGGCCTTGGCAGTCGCCTGGGCCCATCAGGATGCCTGCAGGCGTCCCTCTTTGGTTTTTTTCTCTGGATGCTTGTTTGTTTCTTTTTTTCTTTCTTTTTTTTTCTCATGACACTGATCCGTAAAAAAAAAAAAAAAAAAACATCCGCTCCCATTTGTAAATCTGCCTTGTAAATAGGCTAAAGGCCTCTGGTCTATAAAAGGAGGGGCTCTCCCCTGCTTTTTCAGCATCATATCAGATCATCCTCAGATAATAATATCCAAGGGAATGTGTGCCTATGTTCCCGCCATTATCGTGAAATAAGATCCTGATTCTTATCCTGGGTATATCTCTGATTGCCCCCTGATCCATTTTTGAACCTGAGTCTTTGACCCTCTGTGGCCTGATCCTTATCACCAACCAATAGCCTTGCTGGTTGAAGAAAAATTCTGTCTGTTGGAATTTTTGAGTGTGTTATACCACTCCTTGATCCCTTTCTCTGACCATACTGGTCCTGATCCCTGTTCATCTTTCTTTAGCCAATCACGATTGATTGAAGAGGTCTTATTAAGCTTAAGACCTGGAGTGTTATACCTCCCTTTATTTCCTTTGAAGTTGCATTCTGCCAGCCTACTCTTGAGTCCCTTGAGAATTTTTGAGGTTATCCTTGCTTCAAATCAGTTACTGTTTGCTTTTAGAGCTTCTTAAACATTGTGCTTTGTCTTGTACAGGCACCCTCAGTTATCTGGTACCCTTCAAGCGCTTGATTGCAGAGATTTGGGCAGGTTCATTGAGAACCTGGAGGTTGCTTGGGTTTGAGTTGATCATCCCCAATCTTCTGCTGACAACCAGAGTTATTAGCTTGTGGGCGTTGTTTACATACAACAGCTTTTGTTCCTTGAACTCTAAGCAGACTTTAACTTCTTTTGTTCAAGTTTTGCCCTGCATAATCTTGTCTCAGATAGTGCTGTTCCATTGCTACCAAACTATTGTCATCTTTATCCTCAACTCCTTTATTTTTCATTCACCAGGTTCTGGACCTTGATCTTGGTTACATTTAAATATTTTTGTAACACTCAGGAGGGCAGCCTAAACATCACCCTTCCCCTCCGCAGAACTGCCACGGCCTAGCACCATTTGGAGTCTTAGAGCGCAAAGGTGTCAAATTAATAAATACCATATCTTTGGTTGAATCCTTGGACACATAATCTGGCTTTCAGAGTGGTCTCACCCAAGTGCAAATCTTTCTTGCGTCGGAAGGCCCAGGTGGTGTTGAGAGGGTTGACAATGTTGGATTTGTTGGCATCTTCCCAGACTCCAAGGTCCTCAATGGTGTTCAATTCTTTTTCAATGGGGGGTACCCAGAGTGGCAGTTTGAGAGCTTCAGTCATTTTCTTTGGTAAGGATTCATGATGGTAACCATATCGTTCCGGAGCCTTCAGTCTGGATCTATCCCTCAGGTTGGGTCTTAGTACTTTGATGATTTCAGAGGAAGAGTTATTGGAGTTGGATGAGTCTTGATTGACTGAGTCACTTATCTCAGGTTTAAGCTACTTCCAATCCTCACTGGCAGAATCATCCGCGGGAGGAGTCATGTTGACACCTCTGATGGCGGGATGGGTTACGGTGGAATCTGCATTGTTGGGCAGTGGCAAGCCTTACACAGGTTGAGTTTTTAAGAACCTCACATGCTTGGTCTCAATGATCTTGCCTGAATTCAATAGAACTTTATAGGAGGAGAATCTGGGGATGTAACCAATGAATAGCACTTCTTCTCCTTATTCACCAAGCTTTGATTTGATGTTGTTTTTATTGAGAAGGTAGCTAACTGTCAAGCCAATAGGTTTGAGATAATCTGACGGTAACTTGCTTTTGTGAAGCATTTCCCACGGAGATACCCCCCCTTTTTCTGATGGTATTTGGTTCAAAGCCAGACAACAGCTTTGAATGAAAACATGCCAACAATTCTTGGGTATCATGGTCAAGCTGAAAACAGATTGCAAGGATTCCATAATAGTCCAATTCCCCCTTTCAGCCTTGCTGTTATCCTGAGAGTGGTATGGTTTGCTAACCAGATGGTTTATCAATTTTGATTTGAAGAAAGTTTTTAGAGAGTAATTGACAAACTCTCCTCCTCCGTCTGAGACAACTTCTATTGGGTATCTTTGTTGCCTTTTTGCTTCATTCTCAATAAAAAATTTGATTGTTTCAGCTGCTGCGTCCTTGGAGGGAAGAGGAAAGTGCAAAAGATACCCAGATAGGTTGTCCACAATGGTCTGGGCAAATATCATTCCTCCCTTGGATGTGGGATTGAGCGGCCCCATCAGGTTGAGATGAAGACAATTGAAGACTCTGGCTGCAGGCAGTTGATCCTTGTTGAATGGTGCCTTGTCAATTTTACTTTTCTTACAGGCTAGGAATTTGAATTTCTTCAAAGTATCACCTTGAATCTTGAAACCTAGATACTTCTCCATCCGATTGACACTGGCATGGCCAAGTTTGAGGTGAAGATCTTTGAGTTTGGCCACGGTCAGGTAACAGGAACAGTCTTTCTTGATTTGAAGAGCCTTATTGGTAGGAGACAAGGGTTCCAAGGGCTTGTCAGCCTGAATCATCAGCAGGTGGTTCTTGACACTCCCGGTCAGGACATTGTCTTTCAATCTTTGGAGGGTGAAGGATGGCGGTTTGGATTTGGGATTGATTCTGAGATAGCATCCCTTGAGCAATAGGGCTCCAAGGAACACTAGATTAAACATGGCTTCAGGGACCCAGGCTGCATTCTCGAGGTGGATGGTTTTACCAGCGCTTTGGATTTTGGCAGTGCCTAGACCCCAGATTGCAATTGCCTCACCTTTCATTCCCGTTTTGATGAACTCATTTCCAGGCTTCTCAGTCAACATCAGAAAAGAGTTCGTATTGTGGAACATATGGATTGAGCATCCACTTTCCAGAATATATCAATCGGAGTGATGGTTGACCAGATGGTTTGAGGCGCAAAAGAAGGAGTAATTGACAAAGTGGGATTCAGCCGTATTTTTCTTCTTGGTACCTCATCTTCCTTTGTTTGACGTTTGTTCAGGTCGGAGCTCAGGGAATTCAACCCAGCAGGAGGAGGCTGGGTGCGTTTTGACAGCAGGATTATGTTTCCTGTTCTTGCATCTGGCAGTATCAGGGTCCCTTGAGTTGTTGGAGTGATACATAGCTGAGTTGGTGTCTGAGTGTTCAGCTGCCTTCAATTGCACTTCATTTTGGTGTTGGAAAAGATGATTTAGAACCATCATGATGGATAATTTGTTTCCAGAGTGCATAATCTGAGATAGAATTGCCTTGAGAGAGTCCGGCAGCTTGAAGAGGATAAGATATCTGAGGATATCATCTGGTAAGACTATTGCAACTTTTTTGAGCTTCCCAAGGTGAGCCTTTACTGAGGTAACAAAACCTTCTATGTTGCTTAGGTCAAACCCTAGGTATAGGAAGTTAAAAAACATTTGGGCTCAATTAGCTGCTTGAAAGGAGGCAAAGTGATCTTTGGCAGCAAGCCAAATTAGTTTTGATGAGTCTTCATTTTCCAGGGTCATAATGTTGGTGTGAGTTCCAGGATCCAGTTTTGACATGAGATATCCTCCCATTTTGTCATTGTCTGGTATGTCTACGTGGAGGTTGGGTGAATTAATGAGATCTAAGATTCCTTGCATCTTGAATAATTTCTCCATTTTCTTCCTCCAGATGGAGTAGTTTGTCCCAGTCAGCAGTGGAGTTGATTCCATGAGAGATTTAAGAGCAAGTGCCTTGAAATTTCCTTCAACTCCTGGTCCAGGTGATTTGGTGGTTGTTGCGGTTATGCTTGTTTCATCCATTTTTCGGCTTTTAACTGTGTAAAATAAGAAGATGAATGGAAAACCTAGACCAGGCTGTTCAGATTGCAGAAAAAGGTAAGCAACAGAAAAAATCCGGTACAGGAGTATCAAACAGCAATAACAAATCAACAAACAAAAGAAGTGCCTCTGCCGGCAGGGTGAGGCCCTTCAATAGGCTAGGTAGAGTTGTTCAAGCACTAAAGAAAAAGATGACACCAATCCTACCAGGGAGACTTGTCAACTAGGAAGGTCCCATCAGTTGATAATCCGGAAATTGAGCTGAAGGATGAGATGATACCTACTCCTATGTTGATCCTGACGGCAATCTGGTGAACCGGGTTGTTGAGGTAAACCAATCTAGCTGATTCAGGTTGGTAGTCAATGAGTTCGTAGATGGAGGTCAAGGAGGATGGTTGAGATTGCAAGAATTGAAGACTGAGCAACAGATATAGGAGTAGATGAGTTGTCCAAGCTGTCTCCTGTGGTGGGAGCGTCTGCAACAGCTGAAGGTGACTGACACCTGTCACAGTCAGAGCAGCACTTCCCGCGCTTGGCAACAACATCAAAGACTGTGAGAAAAACAACAGGAGGAGAAGGAAACCTAAGACATGACACATGACAAGCACAACAGCAGCAGAGACAAGAAGACTGTGAGATGGAAGAGTGATTGTTCAGCAGAGGGCAAATTAGACAAATTTCAACACTTGAATTCTTCATGCTCCTCATTGGAGGCCAGCTTTAGGTTAAGGTTGGCTGAGAGAGGGATTGAAGAAGGTTTACAGTCTGTAATCTTTAATTCTTCCAAACCATGTTCTATATGTTTGGGTTGCAACAGAATTATTTTGTTGCCAATTTGTTTTTATTTCATACCCAGGATTGTAAAAGGATTGTGATCACTGGAATTAGGGAATCTTTTGAGAAATTTGTTTTGAAAGTTGTTTCCAAGGCCAAAAAGTATAAGATCACCAACATGAAAAAAGAGAACTGAGTTTGAATCTGGATGTATGTACAAGAAAGGATTGGATATTAATTCATGAAATCCCTGTTCTTGAATCCAAGAGGTGAGAGTTTGAAACCAGTTGGCCGGAGCTTGTTTTAGGCCGTAGGGATATTTTTGTAAGATAAGGAACTCCAAATTTCTTTTTGAGCCTTTAGGTCTTCTAATGATAATCTTGTTGGTCAGCAGAGCATGAAGAAATTCACTTGTTACATCAAATTGATTGATGGGATGAGAGTGGAAAAGACCAAATAATAGAGCAATTTGCAGGGATGCAGCTTTGCCTGTTGGAGAAAAGGTATCTTGATAGTCCAATCCGTAAATATGATCAAATCCTTGAACACAAAGTTGGCTTTTGTATATGAGAGGGTTGCCATGAAAATTGTCTTTGAGACGATACACCCAGGTAGTGTTCAGAGGATTGTTGTTTTCTGGACTGTCATAATCTTCCCACACCTTGAGTGTTTCAATCCCATTGAGTTCATTGTCCATGGAGATATTGCAATTGAAAGAATCTGCGCACTTCTTTGCTTGTTTGAAGGTCTTGGGTACATAGTAATGATGATATCTGTATTTTTGAGGAGGGTTTAGAGTGGATTGATCTCAGAGGAAGTAGTTAGGAATGACTTTTTGTGTCATATCTTTGGATTTATCTGAATCAGTGTTGATTGAATGGAGGTTTTGATTGTCATTTGTACGAATAGAAGGGGAGACAAGAGGAGTAGGGACATTGGAGGAGAAAGGATTTTCAGATGATTCAACAGATTCATTGTGACGTTAGTTGCGGAAGGAGCATTTGAGGCAGAAAATGGCAGATCTTCATTGAATTTGATCTGAAAGGAATTTTCTATTGGAGAAGAATCCGGGGCATTCTTTGTAGAGGTATTTGTTTTCAGTACTTTGATGTGATTTTTGCAAATAATGGAGTTGTCAGGTTTCATTATGCAATAAGACAGAAAATTGGGGTTATAACCCACAAGGGTCCCCAGAAGCCCTTGATCCTTAAACTTTTTGCTGCAATTAATTTTTTTTGCCAAGATACACTACCTTCAACCCAATAGGTTGGAAATAAATGGTAGGGAAAGTTTTGCCAATAAATGATTGATAAGGAGAAGGGGTATTAGGATTTTTTGGAATGTGATTTAAGGCAAGACAAGCTGACTTGGCAACTTAAGCCCATTAATTCAGTGGCAGTTTGGAGCTTCAAATAACAGCCCTGATTGACTCTGCGGGTGTGCAATTTGCTCTTTTGACCTTTCCATTGTGTTTGTGATGATATGGTTCTGAGATCAAGTGGTGAATTGAGTTAGTTTTAAAGAAATCTTTAAGTTCAGATGAAGAGAATTCCCTGCCTCCATGAGTGCAAATAATGGCAGGAAAACAATTTTCCTTTGTTTTTCATGATTCAGGATTATTTTGAGTTGTTGACAGGCATCATATTTGTGTTGAAGAGGTATTGCCGAAATGTATCCAGAGAAGTTTTCCACAATTGACATGATATAATTCATCTTGTTCCTGGATGAGGGAGTGATTGGGCCAATCAAGTAAATGTGAAGTTGTTCAAAGGGCTTAGAGGTCAAAGTCAAGATTTTTTTGAAGGGGGTTTTAGAAATTTTTGAGAATATGCAGTCTTCACATTGGAAGTCAGAGATGGTTTTGGACAAGAGTGAGGGAAAGAGGTTTTTGAGGCAATACAGAATTGCGTGTCCAAATGATTGGTGAAGGTGATTAATTTCATTGAGATACACATTCTTAAGTGCAATGTGGCAAATTTTGTGGTTGTTGCCCACACAAGAAGGAGGATTAAGAATGAACAGATTTTCTTGAATGAACCCAGAGAATGCTAGTTGTGAGTTGATGGAAAAATGAATTGATTTAGGGAAGAGGTGAGTTTGCAGTTTTTCTTTGTGATTAATTCACCGGGACTGATGAGGTTCACCAAAAGGTCAGGAACAAAGAAACAATTTGAGAGTGAGATCACTGAATTTTTCCAAGAGATTTTAACAGTTCCCTTCCCCTTGATCAGAAGTGTTGCGCCTTCCTTTCCAGTGTTGATAACATCTTCACCGGGAAGTTCTTCAAGCTGACAAAAGAATTTTGAAGAATTAAACATGTGGCAAGATGCACCAGAGTCAAGGATGATTTGATTCTGAGGATTGATTTCTTTGATCAAAGCAGTGAGAAGTGTCACATAGTGAGCTAATTCTTTGGTTTTTGAATTTGAGTTAAGAGAAGGTCTCCAGCAGGCTTGCAATTCCTTCTACCATTTGGGAGCTAAGTGTATGTGAAGATGCCAGCATTTTTCCGCTGGGTGATCTGGCAACAAGGGATTGTGAAATCATTTCTTTCATCTTTGCTCAGAAGGTACGGGTTTCTTGGGAATTTGAGATGATATAAGTGCAGTATTGCTGATTTTGGTTTCCTTGGATTTGACTCTGGTTTTGTTGTCAAGTTGGATAAGGTGGTTCAGAACAAGATCCATCGTGACTGTCTTGTCTGAGTGCATTATTTGTTGACAAAGAGAATGGAGTTGAGGAGGAAATTTGAAAAGAATGAGATAGGACAGAATATTGTCTGGAAGATCAATTCCTACATCTATCATTTTCCTTGACAAGATTTTTTTTTCCATAATGAAGAGATTGATTGCATTGGGTTTAAATTGATGTTGAAGGAACTCGTTGAAGACAGGCGCTCAATTGGCAGTTTGAGAGGAGGCAAATTGTTCTTTGATGGTTTTCAAAAGAAGCCGGGCAGAGGAGATGTTTGTAGGATTGAAAACATTATTGTGCTTCACAGAGTCAATTCAAGAGAGAAAAATCACCTTGGTTTTCATGTCATCAACAGCGCTAAGAATCTAAGAATTGTCTTCAAGTGCCTCCTTGATTCCCTTGATCTTGAGGAACTTAGTCATTGTGTCCTTGCAAATAGAGTAGTTTTCATCTGTCAGCATTGTAACAGCCTCCAATGCAGCCTTGAGAATTATTTGACAAAAGCCATTGTTGCTGGATCCCTCCATTGGTTTTGTCAGATTAGTTGGATTGGCTTTGGCTTTTAACCTTGTTGAATCACTGAGAGACAATTTGAGTGATATTGATCAAAGAGGGCTAAGCCAGTAGATTTATTAGCTTAGGAAAAGTCAAGAAAAGAGATGAGAGAAGGGAAGAGAAAAGAAAGAAAATAAAGATAACAATCATTGAGCACGGAACAGCTATGACGTGTGGTGGTCAAGTTGGTTGGAAGAGACACAATGGGAAGATTGAATAACACAACAGGGATAACTTTGACAAAGAAAGAAAAGCTGAGGGTTAGATCTGACATGTGTTGGATAATTGGCAATGGACAACAGTATTACCAGTCAGTCCATGATTGTTGACTGAGTCAAAGAGTGTCTGAGTCAAGATGATGAAAAGAAAAAAAGAAGTTATAAAAAGAATAAAGAAAGAAAAGAAATGAAGAAAGATATGTGTTGGATAATTGGCAATGGACAAGAGTCTTACCAGTCAGTCCATGATTGTTGACTGAGTCAAAGAGTGTCGGAGTCAAGATGATGAAAAGCAAAAAAGAAGTTATAAAAGGAATAAAGAAAGAAAATAAATGAAGAAAGATAAAAAGAAATGAAGAAAGATAAAAAGAAATGAAGAAAGATGGAGGTAAAATCAGGTGCCAAGTGGTGAAGTTGAGAGTCAAGATGTTGAGTTTGATTGAGTTGAGTTGGTTGTTAGTTAAGAGTTGCTGAAGTCCCTAATGGTTGTACGTGGTGAATTCTGAGACAGATCAAGATCCCTGGGGAGGCAGGCAAAGATTGGGGATTAGTGAAAGGTGAACATGAGTTTGAGGTGAGGAGTGTCACAAAGGAGGAGCATGGAGGCAGGATGATTTGACAAGTTTTTTAGATCCCTACTCTTGCCGCACTTGTGAGCCACTTTGGAATTCTTCTCTTTGGATCCGCTAGGAAAATTTTTTATTAGGAATGGAATCTACCAGTGCTCCCTCCACCAATTTTTGAACCAAGATGGTAAAGATAAAACATCAGAACAAGAAATTAGAATTCAATGGGCCAAATGTGGAAATGTTCCTGTACTCTAAAAAAATAGCTGCTGAAGTGGATGGGGAAAGTGAATACAATATGGCCTACCAGTTACAATTTTTGAACTCTTCTGATGAAGTCATGGAATTAATTGATTTTCTCAATGGATTCAAATCCCATAGATGGATTATTCTAAGGGAAGCAATACTAAAATACTAGGAAAAAATAGATTTAGCTTGATTTACTTTGCAGGACTTGGATTCTCTTGTCTCTCAGTGTATCACAAATGGTGTTATCTCTCCAGCCTCTGACTATCAGTCTTTTAGGAATTCATGCAACCAAATCCAATCTTATCTCATCCTAAATGATCACATTGACACGGTGGATGAATTTTGATTTAAATTTTTCCAATATTTCTTTCTAGGAGTGCAGGAAAGGATTAGGGATGAATTGTTCAAGTCCGGATCAATGATCACAACCAGGGATAATTGATCAAAGCTTCCTGTTTCCCTTTTCCCCAGGATTTCTGTGGATGAATTTGTGAAAATCAAAACTGCTCTAACTTTTGAAAAATCCAGAACCACTGAATCAGTCCATGCTCCTTCATTCCAAGAATCAAAAAAATTATGAATAAGATGGAGGAAAGTTGCAGGCCCAAACCAAATCCTCAGTCTAAAAAAGTAACCCCTAATATAGATGAGATCACCAAACTACTCCAAGCATTTGAGGTCAAAATTTATCAAAAGATTTCTTCTCTCGCCTCTTGCAAACCCTCTAACTCTGTTCCTAAATTGACTATTTTCTTCTACTACTTTCAAAAGGAAAGTCATGGAACCTGTTGATTTCCTGAGCTCCAGAAGGATAAAAAGAAAAAATTGGTGGAAGAGAAGGGGAACAATTTCTTTCTTCCTAGTGGTGCTTCAATCCCTTTTGATTTTTCTCAAGCTATTTGTCATGTGGTGGCTTCTTTTCAGCCATCAATTCCTAAGAAGGCATCTTTGGTTTCTTTGGGTTTTGATCTTCTTGTTTTACCCTTCAACATTGGTATCCTCCAGCCCTCTATTCCCCCAGCTTTGCAGGAGCTTGTCAATATGATCCAGCTAGGAAATGGCATGAGGAGCACAAACCCCATAAATCTCCTTCCTTGCCTTCCTCAATTCTTTGAAAAAAAAGGTAAAGGTTGATCTTCATCTAAGCCTCCTTCCTCTGATTTAGAAGAAATGGAGGTGGAAGAGGAACCACTCATGGAAAGGTTTCAAGACCACTCTGATCCTCCTCCTCCATATGTTAAATTTCCTCAAACTTGTTATCCTGTCTTAGTCCCTGGTTCACCTGAACTTCCTCCCTCCACCCAGCCCAAAGTTCAGTTTGAGAGGGGCATGCCAAAGGAACACCCCAATGCTGCGGAACGGGTATTAAAGAAAATTTCATATCTAAAAATTCCTGATCTATCTGTAGCTGAACTTCTGTCAATTCCTCCATCTGTTTCTGAAGGAATGAAGAATTGGATCTCTTGTTTACATTTGGAGATTGGTCCTGACAAATTAAAGGTTTCCTCTGGAATCTTAATGGAGGACTATGGTGGAACAGATCCCCCCTAAGATTCCAAATTTTACTCCTTTCCTCTTGGTTTTCTTCCTCAATATCTATGTGATTCTGTTAAAAGGCTTTCTCTCCTCATGTATTCTGGTTCTCAGCTCAACTTTATTTCAGTTGCTATGTCCTGCAAGCTTAAGCTTAGTCCTAGATTCAGCTTCAATTCTGTGTTTTATGGGATAGGGAATGAATCTTGTTAATTGGTTGTTATTGCAGAAGATGTCCCAGTTCAAATTTGCAAAAATATTGTTGGAACTTTTCTTTTTTGGTCACTTTTTTGGAAGGCCCTATGATCTTGGGTTGACTGTTCTCAATGGATTTTGGAGCTAACCTGATTTTTTCTGATCAAGTTTGGGAGATAATTCTCCTCCCTGATGATGATGGTAGAATGATTGAAGTTTCTCTCTGCTCTTTGAATTCTGGTTGTTGGGAGAGAGACATCCCTGTTAATCCTCCTAAATATGTTCTAAAGGGGAAGCAGAAGTACAATTCTAAGTCCTCTCATTTATTATTAGAGCGTTTGATCCTACTGATTGTTGTAGTTCTTCTGGGCCTCAAACTTCAACTCAAGGATCAACTTGCATATCTGAGGCATATTTTTCTTGTTCCTCATCATTTTCTTCTCATCTAGACAATATTAAAAATCAAAAACATGACAAAGTAGAAAATGCAAAAAATATTTCTTTGCTCTCTGGATCTGTTTTTTTTTGAATTTTCTCTGAAATCTGGTCATTCTTCTCTGATTTCTGTTTCAAATCTCTTCAATGAGTATAAAAAAGATTTTGATCTCAATTCTATTCTTGCTTGGATTTTTATGGAGGAACATGGGCTTCAATGGAGGAAATTTGGGTTCAAAGTAAGTCCTCACAATTGTGCGCCGCTAGGGCCATCTACTACCGTTGTTTTTGGAACAATACCTAGTGCCACACATGTGAGCAAAGTGTAACCTCCTGGTTTTCCTTTCATGAAAAAGGCACCCCTTGAGAACTTTTCAGAAAATTGGATGTGGAAAATATTGGAACATGGTCTCATTTTTTGTAGTAAGGTCATGCTGGTCAATTGTTGGGGGAAGCAAGAGGTTCTTTCTATTGCTACAAAGGACAATCAAGTTGCAAAAATTTCCAACCAGTCAACCAGCCTCTGCCTCTCAACCTCAATACCCCTCTCAAGCAGTCTGCCTTATCTTGTGATCCTTACTATGGTTTATCTCTATCTCTTGCCGGTCCCTGTGTGCCCCATGGTTGTGTCACTGAAGAATTTCTGAAGTTGGTAAGATTTGGTCTGGATGGATTTCTTCTTCCTGATGAGTTCAATTTGATCAAAAAATTCTAATCTCTAGGGGGAAAATCTATTGCATTCTTTGAAGAAGAGAGAGGTCTCTTGAAAGAATCCTATGGTCTCCCTTACATCATCCCTGTAGTTGAACATGATCCTTGGCAAAAGAAAAATATTCCAATTCCTGCTGCTAAATTCTATTAATTTATCAAGTTGGTCTTCAAGCACTTTTTTACTGGTCTATATGAACCTTCAACTTCCATTTATTCCAGCCCTTTCTTTTGCGTCCTGAAAATTAATTGTAAAATTAGAATATTTCACAACCTCCAACCCCTCAACAAAGCTTATATTAAAGCCTCTGGTATTCCTTCTTCCATGGAAGAATTCATTGAATCTTTCTCTTGCAGAGATTGCTATGATCTAGGGGGTATTACGGATGGTTATGAAAAACAATCCTTACATCCTATCTCTTTCCCTCTCATTATGTTTGATACTCATCTTGGTCAATTCAAACTACATCAATTTCCTCAAGTTGGCTCAAATTTTGTCGCAGTCTATCAGGCCCAGATGGTGTAGATCCTCCAGGATTAAATCCCTGATCATGCTGGCATATTCACTGACAATGGTGGAATTAAATTCCAGTTTCTGACTATGACAATGAGCCCTTAATTTGGCATTGAGGAATTCATTGATTCATCTGGGAATATGCTATTACTTTGAAAAGGATTGTGTTTTGAATCAAGGGGCCTGAAATTAATGTCTCTGGATCCAAATTGGCTGCTTGTTTCCCTACTTTGGAAATTGTTGGTCATGGGGTTTGAAAGGAGGGAAGAAGGATTGCAGAATCCAAATTCAACAAAATCAGCTCTTGGCCTACTCCAATCAATCCCATTGAAGTTAGACGCTTTATAGGTGTTTTAATTTATGTTTTGATCTTCATTCCTTCTTTATCCCAAATCTACATTCCTCTTCATTGTCTTACGGGAAGGAAGCTGGATAGATTTGGACCAAAGCTTTCAAAAATTTGTTTCAGTTTCTCAATACAAGTGTTGGTAAACACATAGTTTTGAAAAAGATATCTTATGGACCCCAACCTGGAAAGTTCAAGCTGGCTTTCAATTCTACTTATCAATCTGTTGGGGCTGTTCTTACTCAGGAAAAAAAATGGTTTGGACATTCCTGCTCTCTATGAATCTTATTCATTTTCAAATGTGGAGTCCAGATACTCTCAAACTAAACTGGAGCTCTGCAGTGTGGCTCAAATTTTCAAG
This sequence comes from Puccinia polysora, assembly GCA_025617555.3. Classification (NCBI taxonomy): domain Eukaryota; kingdom Fungi; phylum Basidiomycota; class Pucciniomycetes; order Pucciniales; family Pucciniaceae; genus Puccinia; species Puccinia polysora. The sequence continues at coordinate 18,220,151 of CM062635.1, forward strand.
AATGTCCAAAAAGTTCCCTGGGGTTAAAATTGAGAATTGAAAGTTGACCCTCAATCCATCATTGAAATGATCAAAGCTCCCAGCCTCCCAAATGCTCCAATGACTTGTTAGGTGAATTTTTTTCCGCTTTTCTCTTTTGATATCATTCACAGGCCTTTGAAATCCTTCACCATGCCTGATGGTTTATCTTGAATTCCTTGTGGATATGAAGAATTTGATTTTGTTGTCAATTTAAATGAAGAAGAACCTTTGATCCATCCTGTCTTCTCCTTTTCCTCTCAATATTATTCTGGCTTTCAGAAAGGGTTCTGGCTTCAATTAGAGAATTACCTGTCAGCCTCCTGGATGCCAAGACCCTTGCTATCCTTTAGCTACCAGAGGTGTTAGAATAAATAATAAATATATTATTTAATAAATGCTGCAAAAATCCCTAAAATATTTGGATAAAGCTTATTGCAAGCTTAATTGGTTTTGTTATGGTTTATTGTTATAAACCAATATCAATAAATTGATTATTAAATATTTTTAAAGAGGGGCCACAATTATATTGTGGATCTTTAACACCTCTCTTCAGTAAATTCAGTATGAAAAAACATAGGCGTGGTTACTATGGGCCCTTTAGTTTAAAGAATATTTTTCCTAAAGATAATATGTATATAAAATACACGGTGGAGTGGCAGGGCTTTGTAAAACAGATGCCACAACAGAGAAAGGATAATAATACTCACTGTTATATTATTAAATCCTTAGATTATCTTTTTGGGACGTGCACTGATGGGTTCAACCTGTGTACTGGGGTTATAAGGTTGTTCAGCAGTTTAAATTGATATAAAGAGGGTTGAGGACGTATATTATTAATCAGAATAAAGCCATAAATCACTTAATTATCTCTTATAAGTATTTGATTCCCTTGGCACGGTTTCTGGGTATAAATATAAATGGTTCTCTGGGTATCAATATCCTCTAAAGAGCTCTTTATTTATAGCTATTTAGAGCCCCAATATTGTCCTTATAAGGGGTACATGGGCTCAAAGGGACGGACACTGAGGCTAGCAGGGTAGCCAGTGGTAGCCTGTCACGTGTTCTTGGTACTGTAAGACGGGTAGCATCTAATTCTATTAAAATATGTATGCACTTACACGTGTGCTACGTATAAGTGTAATCCAAATGGGATGCACATATGGGCCTCTCTGGCCCATTGGACATTCACATGGACCATACAGGCCTGTGTGGATTTCACTTATTTGGGGAAACTGGCCTCAAAACATGTGAAACAGGCTCATTGGTACACAGGACCTAACGGGCCCGGTGGGGGATATGGGCAAATACAGCCAGATGGGCTTGTATGGGCATAATTGGGCCCAAGGTTTATTTTGTACATACTTGGCCAGACGGGCTGGCCCGCCAAAGTGTGTATGTCTCAGGTTTTGGGCTTGGGGCTGCCTCCCTTGTTGCAGCCTGCTCGGGGCTGCTGCCCGTTTTGCAGCCCGCTTGGGGCTGCTGCCTGTCTTGCAGCCAGCTCAGGGCTGCTGCCTGTGCCGCCGCCCGCTCAGGGCTGCTGCCCGTGCCACCGCCCCCTCAGGGCTGCTGCCCGTGCCGCCGCCCGCTTGGGTATGTTTGTATTCCTTGGTTTGGCCCATGCGGGGCCCAACGGCCTAAGCGGGGCTGTTGGGGCGGCCAAGGGATCCCCGCACGGTGCAACACCGTGCGGGCCCGGCCAGTCGCAAACAACGGCCACTGCCGTGGGAGCAAGGGCCAGTGGCCCTGGCTCTCTTGCCCTCTGCTTGCTTTCAATTGTGAGGGGGAGGGGGTGGCTGGCTGGGTTGAACAAGCCAGCAACCAACCGCAACAAGGCGGTCAGTCAGGGCAGGGGGGATTTTATCACCCCCTTGCCCAAAGGATGAGGAGGCAGGCCGCAAGGAGAGCAACCGGCGGTGGGGGGGATCTGATCATCCCTCCACCATCAAAGAAAAGCAGAGACCAGGGGTGCTCTCCCCCCCCCCCCCCTTTACCAAGGGGGAGGAGCAACAGGGCTGAGGGGATTTGACCACCCCCCAGCCCACTTCCATTGACAAAGCCCTGGGGGTATCAACCCCAAGGGCCCCTTGCAGGGGTAATTGACCTCCCCCTCCAGGGATCTGATAGAAAGAGGGGGGGGACAGAATGTCCGCTGGTCATACCCCCCATGTGAGTCTGAGACCGGACCCAGGTGTGTCCTGGGTCACACCTGGCCATTTGTATGGCCAGGGGCTGGTTGCATGAGGAAACCAGCCAGTGTGTGAGGCAATAGGACCAGTTGTAACAGACAACTGGCCCAGGGCTTGAACATCACAGGGGCTGGTTCAGCCCCATAAGGGTGGAAACACCAGAATGGACGGGAATGGGCTGGTTGTAAAGGTTCAAGGACTGATGCCATGTGGGCTGATGTAACCCAAACCAAGTAACAAGGCCTGTAGAGCCTGTAGAGCTCTTTTGGGGCGGAAAATTTGCCTTTTGGCTTGTTGGATCATGAGCTCACAAGAGGCCAATCTTTTGTACTTAAGGAGCTCTTCTCCCTGCTGTTTTTCATCCATCCAATTCATCATCCAATTGAATTCAAAAACAATATCATCCAACCTATTGCCCCATTTGTGAGAGCTCATCAAGCAATTATTGACACAATTTGTAATAAAAAATACATATAAAGGTTATTTAAGTATTTTTGTATAATTTTATGTATTTTTAGACTATCTACTATCCAAGGGAACATTTATTCCATATGTAAAATGTTCCCGTGTAGGTTGAAGCATGTTTATGTGGTACCTAGGTTTCTCAGGCCTCCTGTCACTTTTTCAACCTGTAGTCCCGCAGCTGCGTACTTTTCAGAGGCCCAAGGCTGCGTACACGACTTGGACAGAGTGAGAGAGCTGTATCTCAGCCACGCCGGGGTAAATTTGCTGCGGCAGCTGCGTTCCCTAATTGTGACAGAGCACATTTTGGTCTGTAACTCCTAAAATATACACAAAACCTCAATTCTGACTGAATTTTAGGTGTGAAACCTATACATGACAATACATGTGAAATGTTTAATTTGCCAAAAAAGTTTAGTAGTGGTGCCGTGGTATTTTGGTCTTTCTTTCCTTAATTATTCAAAAATATAAGGAGTTGGATTTCAAGGGTGGGGTCAGTGAGTGACCCTACCTAATTTTGGGTGGCAAATCCATTTTTCCAATAATATTTATGGTTTTCCTACTTCTTCTTATCTTAATTTTATTATTATTATTTTTATGTTATTTCTGTTACTTTTGCAGCTTGCTCTGCAATAATAGCAAGCTGACAGTACCTTTGAAATTTTCATAAACCTCCTGATCTTTCTGCCAAAGAATTTCAATCTCTCAAAAGAAATTCCTCTAATTTCTTTTTATAAGGTTCTAGGATTATGAAAATAGGGAACACTTGTTCTATTATTGTAATTAATATTCCTTCCAAACAAGATTCTATGCTAAAAAGCCTCCATGAGGGTCTTTGTCATTGTGGGGAAACCAAAAATTATCAAAAATTATCCAAACAATTCTGGTGACCATCTGTGAAGAAATCTGTCTCCAAAAGGTGCAAGATTTCTAAAGATTGTCAAAAATGTGATCTTAGGCATCCAGCTGAAATTTGTTATCCTACTGGGGAGTCCACTGTCTTTTGAAGGATTGCTATGGATGTGGTTCATATCAAGGCAGGTAGTGCTAAGTACCTTATTGTGGCTTGAAATGATTTTTCTGGATGGTTCAAAGCCATATTTCTAGAGAATATTAGCTCTGAATAAGTGGCAGCTTTCCTTCATGAGAGTTGGACAATGCTCTTTGGCTTGGCTCAATCTTATTCTACTGACGGTGGCTTGGAATTGGCTGGAAACCTTTCTGAAATGATAAAATATCTTCCTGGACAACATTGGTTTTCTACTCCTTACTATCCTGAAGGCCAAGGAATGGTGGAACAAGGTCAGCCTCCTTTGAAGGGTGCACTTGTTAAACTGGCTGGTGAAAGTGCAAAGGATTGTTGCAAATTTCTTTCTCTGGTTCTCATCTCCAATTAAACATCAACCAAACGGGCAACTGGCTACTCACCTTATGAAATCATCTTTGGTCAAAGAGCGGTTCTTCCTTTGGATTTAGAAATGGAATCTTTCTGGTGTATCTTGTGGGAGCAGTTGTCTTCAACCACTGACCAATTAGTTTCCAGATCCAAGAAACTGCAGAAAATTGAAGATATTTGTGATGAACCTTATCAGAACATCATGGAATCAAGAGAAAAATTGGTCCAGTATTGGGAAGATAAGCACTCAAAAAGAATCAGGGATCCCTTGAATCCTGGTTATCTTGTTTTGGCTTATAATCAAGGATTCCTTGAATTCTGGTGATCTAGTTTTGGCCTACAATTTATCCTTGGAGAATCACTGGGGGAAGCCTTTTTCAAATCCCTGGAATGGTCCTTATTGGCTGGTTTGTAAATTCAGAGGTGGATCCTATGGTTTGGAAGAACTGAATGGTATTCAGTTGACCATAAGGTTCTCTTCTGATCAAGTTTAGATTTTTCATTGTTGTGGAGGCAACTTATCACAAAATTAAGTCCTCTCAATTGTGCACCACCAGGGCCATCTGCTGCTTTTTTTGAGAAACTCTACTTCATGGCACATACCTAAGCACCTGGGAAACCCTCCTGGTTTAATTTCTTCCGCTTCTAGGCCTCTTTTGAGTGAATAAAGAAATTTTTCAACTCTTAAATCATTCTTATTGAGATCAAGAAATGGTCATTCTTTGTTTCAATTTCTTTGTTTCCTTCTTTTTCTTAATAAATTCAAATTTAGATGCAGACTAGGTAAATTCTTTAAGTTAGAAAGAGATGTTGTGACCAATTTTGGGGACCTCATAATTAAAGGGAAAATTTTAAAATTTCATACATAATCTTTCATCCTTCAAAACAAAAAAAAAAGACAAAAAAAATATAGAAATTTGGTTTCTGTATGGAAAGCTTTCAATTTTTGATTTTCCCAACTTCTCCATGTCCTAGCAGTCAAGGAGGGGCCCCTGGGGTGTGCAAATCCCAGTCCTAGCGTTCAACTCCTCTTCTTTGCACTTGGAATCTGACTTTTTTTGAGCCAAGCCCCCACATTCTGTACCACATGCTCTACTCATCATCATTGATACTCAGCTTGGCATCCCATGAACTATTCCTCCTCATAATCCAATCCAATTCCTCCTCATAATCAAATCCAATTCCCTCTTCATCACTCCCAAAAATCCCTCCTCAATCTCAATCCCTTCTGCATAAAATGAGCCTCATCAATCATCCCTCAGATCCTCATAATCCACATCATCTCCATCGTCTTCCAGATCCATTGTCCTCCAGATCCATCACCTCCACATCATGATCACCCTCTGATCATCCCTCTGGATGATCCATCTTGCTCCACCCTCTCATCCAAAAGATCAGAAACTTGTTGCTTGCAGTTTCACTGCCCTTGCTTGCCCATCTTCTGTATCATCCATCTTGCACCACTTGTCTTGCTGTTGCTCATCTCCAGCCACGCCTGTGGCTTGCCTTGAGGCTTTCTGCAGCTCATCTCCAACCGCAGGCTGTTTCTCCATTCTACTTTTTTTTCCTTTTTTTCATATCATGTTCATTCTTTGTGTTTCTCATCATTTATTCTCTATCTGTCAAAAAAAATTCTTCTTTCATAACTAGTTTTAAATAGATGTAGGCCTCATATCCTTACCCAAGCAATACTATCATCTTTCTTTATCAATGGTATTTCTATGATTTCCCACTGATCCTTGAGCCTTTGATCTCAATTAATCTCTGATCTGACCCTTTGTGGAATTTTCCCTTATGACCAACAAATAGCCTTGCTGGTTGAAGAAGAATTAATTTGTTTGATTTCTTGAGTGTGTTATACCAATCTTGATCCATTTTTTATCAAGCATACTGGTCTTTATCATTCCTTTGATTGACCTACTGTAATCAGTCACATTTTACTAAGAGTTTTTATTAAGCTTAAGAGTTGGATTGTTAAACCTCCCTTTATTTTTTTGAAGTTAAATCTTTCCATGCTACTCTTGAGTCCTTAAGAGGTTTTGGTTTATTTCTGTTTGAATTAGTTATTACTTTGCTTCTAGAGCTTCATCAAACAAATTTCTTTGTTTTATAAAGCCACCCACAGTTATCTGGTAACCTTCAAGCGCTTGATGGTAGAAAGTTTGGCAGGTTCATTGAGAACCTGGAGGTTGGTTGGGTTTGAGTTGATCATCCCCAATCTTCGGCTGACAAGCACAGTTATTAGCCTTTGGGCATTTCTACTTAAAACTGACTTTTTCTATTGAACTCTCAACAAAATCTAACTCTTTTTTTTCAATTCTGTTCCTCCACCATATTTTCTCAGATAGTATTGTCCCATAGCTACTGTTTACTATTGAGTTAATCTCTTCCCTTTTGATTCCTCATTTCAAAGTTTCTGGACCTTGATTCAATTTAAATTCAAATATTTTTGTAACACTCAGGAGGGAAGCCTAAAAAATCACCTTTCCCAACCACAGAACTTCCTACCACCAGCACATTGGTGTCTTACAGCGCTGTCCCGAGCAGTTGGTTGGAATCTAAAATCCTCCAGGAAAAAGCCCCATGCAGTTATCACCCAATCCCACATCATAAATTATTTCAGATTGCTGTCTTGAACTTCCTTCTAGACACTTCCACGCACCAATTGGGATCAAAGACTGTCTGTGCAGGAAACACAAAAAAATTAACAGGCACCCTATAATAACTTTTCTGCAATCCTCCAAAAGGAAAGAAAGGATTTTTGAGACCTCTGAAACCTCAAAATCTTCTTCCTCAACCATCCCATCAACACCACTCTTCTTCCCATTGAAGGCCCAAAGTTCTATCCCATGTTGCCATCAAGCCAACGCAAACCCTTCCACTAGCTTTGATTGCAACACATTAAGAAGTGACCCGCTATCAAACATTACCAGCACCTTCCCTGCAGCAACCCTAATTTGACCATAAGAAATGGGGACCCGCCCATGCCCCCCGCATTCTGCTTCCACTTGTACCATTTTCACCCACTGTACTGTTGAGGGGATTGCCCCCTGATAACAATCCTTCAATGCCTGCGCCATCCCATCAAAAAAAACCCGCAAAACTCCTGCAAATTCCCTTGAGGTCAAGTAAATTAGCACTCTCTTTCCCATCACCCTCATCAAAATTTTGCCGGCCTTCATCTTCCCAGCATCTTTTGGTTGGCCTTGTGAACCTTTTCTGTGCGCAGATAGCCTTGGTTCCAAGGCCAACTTTTCCTCCTCTGCTCCCTCATCCATCCTCTTCAAAAAAGCCTTCTTATCCATTCCCAGCGCCCTTAACTTGGCTCCAAATCACAGAGGATTCCATGATCCAGGCCCCATTACAATTCCAAGAAATGCTTGAGCCATTCCTCCCACATCCTGAACTTGCGCGCACACTTTTTGCATGGAAGATGGCTGAGAAATCCCAATTTTGTAATCATTAGGAGGCTGAAAACCCCCCAGAATGTGTGTTGGCGGGCTGCGTGGCTGTTTCACCATCCAATTCAGGAAAATATTTAATTCCTTCATAAGCTCGGTGAACTTGTTTGCCATCCAAGCAGATGCCGGTTGTGACTCCGGTATGTGGTCCAAAGCAAGCTGGCCCACGTCTTGGGCTTGCACTGGAACTGTTGGAAGGTGAGAACTGGACTTCTTCTGCCCTGCAAGCAATGATTTTGCCGTATCCTTGACAAACTACTCCAAGTCAATTTCACTCTACATGGCCTGGCTAATGATTTTCATGTCAAGAAGATCATCAATGCTTCTGTCCAGAATCTGCTTAACCAGGTTATGACTGTGCTAATTCTGCTACAACCAGGATTTAAGTCATGAATTAAGGCCAAGGAAGGATGCCCTTCTCATTGTGCCTTTCTGACCCACTACCACCTTATTCTTCAACAGATATTGGTAAATCCAATTAAAGGTTGACTTGTGGTCCTTTGGCTCTCCCTACATACAAACCCCCTGTGTGTGCCCAATTCCAAAGCCACACTATCAATGTCACTTTCCCAGAACCAGGGTTTGTGACTTCCCCACTGCGCCAAGGTTTCCTCCTTCAGCTTTGGGAAATCAAGATTTTCTATCCTTCAATCTCTTCTACATCCCAGAGCTTTTCCTCATCCCTGATGAACAGTAAAAAAAGATGTGACTTATCTGAGTCTAACGTGCCTTTTGATTTGTAAATCCCTTAATATTGCAAGATGAATTTCTCTATACGCATGGTTTTGAGTCATATGTGAGGGTAGTTGTGTGGCCTGATCCAAACTGGTTGAATAGTTTTGCCACCATTGGACAAAGGAGAAGCAAACCTGGATGATTGGGAAACACCAGCAAGTGGAGGGGGAGAAGGAGGAGGGATTAGGTTTTGTACCCCAAAGCAGTTGTTTAAAGTTATGGATGAGTTATTGTGCCTGTTTACCTTCAAGAGACTAGGAACAAAATATTATTTCCCAGCAAGACCCCCAGATGTTCAATCAAGAGTTAAATACCCCTCAAAGCTGTCCTCAGTTCAGAATTTATTTTTACCAAGCTTCTTTAAGGGGTTGAGTGTGCTGTTCAACTAAAAAGAAAGAGAGAGATGAGAATTCCCTTCCTTCCCATCCGGTGCTCTGATGGTATGACAATCCCACAACCCAGAGTTGAGAGAAAATTCATAATTCCTCCCTCTCAACCCTAACCTAGATACAAGTGTAACTATGGCCCAACAACTAAAAGAAGGAAGCTAAACAACAGAATCCCTAACCCAAACCCATCCCATCCTGCAACACTTGCCTGTTGTAAAATCCATCAGTTTTTTAATTCTCATGGTCTGGGCTGCACCCTACTTAGAGCCCCCTGCGCCTGTTGCTATCTGCCCAACACACCATCTTTGAATATCCAGAGTTTGCAAGCTGGTCCCAACTTATGCTTGCAAGTACCTCCCTGTTGCCCCATGCCATCTTTCATGCTTGGTGCAGAACTGGCCAGGTTGCTACTGCTGAGCCGCTGCACTCCCAAATGCTGAGATGACACTTACACAATGCTGAGCACACATCCCGCAACACACTACCCAATTCATGGCTATGAAATGCCACCAAACCGTGATACCAAAGCCAGTGGAAATTTTTGTTGAGTGGGCCTTTTTTCACTTGGCTACATAGTTCTTGAATTTCTCCCTCATCTTTCTTGATGAAAGATCCAGCCTAACTTTGTTTCTCTTCTTTATTTAATTGGCCATCAGGACATAACCATTCAACTTAGAGGATGGAGGTTGGTGAACTTGTGTTTCATTGTTGCATCCAAAGAAAGTGTCATAGTTGGAGGGGATTTTGAGCAAGTTTAGCAGAATGATGTGATCAGATCTCTTGAGCTTACTGGATACTTTGCCAGCTGATGGGAAAGGAACTTTTTTTTAGAGGTCCTTGGAAATTCATGATTTTGTGTATTTTATCTTTGTCTAGACTTGGGGGGGGGAGATTTGCTGAGGAGCTATTTGGAAAGGGTAAGAGCCATGGAACAATAATACTGATGAATTAATGAGGAGAGAAATAGTGGGATGATAGATGAAGCAATGAGGATAGTAATGATTAGACGAGAGAAATAAATTTCTGAGAATGATGAAATTATAAGAGAAATAAAGCTATTTTTTCCAATTAGTTGGGAGGTAAAGTTTTTCCAACAAGGTTGGAGGTAGAAGTGATGAGTGTGATGAAGTGAAAATATTGATAAATTGATGGAAGGGATAAAGTGAAAAGATCAATAAAGTTGTCAGCTTGCTACTATGTACAGAGGAACCTGTCAATAGCAACTCAAAACTATGGAAAAATAAGAACATCTCAATTAACAAAATAAGGAGTGAGAAATCCATGAATATCATTACAGAAATGGATTCCTCACCCAAAATTAGGTAGGGTCACTTGCTGACCCCACCCTTGAATTCCAAGCCCTTATATTTTTAAAATAATTAAAAAGAAAAGCACTGGAAATTACAACACCAGTAAGGCACTTTTTGGCCATTCTAATATTTCACACGTATTTTCATGTATATGGTTTACACCTAAAATTCACTTTTAATTGAGGTGTTGTGTATATTTTAGGAGTTACACGCGGAAATGTGTTATGTCACAATTCCCGCGCTCAGCCCCGCATCATTACATATCCCTACGTACTAGTAGTAGCAGATTCCCAAGTACTAGAGACCCGCGCGCAGCTGATTCTGCCACGCACGCAGCAGATCCTACCCCGCGCGCATCTTTACTAACTGATCCCCGCGTCTGGATCAGTTGTGACTAATCTGACAACCAGGTACCGCTCAGAAGAGCTACAACCTAGTTAGGGTTGCCTAGTATCTGTAACAAACTGACATATGCATTACTAATGATCTAAAAAGATCAAAACTTAAATAAAATTAATGAAAATTAAGTTTAAAACATTTTTTAATAATAAATCAAAGATCAAGGATTATCATGTAAGTCACTGACCCTGATCTTTGAAGACCACGAAACACTAAAAGGAGTGTTCATAAAAATTATTAAAAATTATCTCCATGATCAGCCGATAATGGAAAATCAGTAAACATCCACATCTTCCCGCTTTTAAGCAATATCAATAGTACAAATGAAGGATGAGTGCAGAATGATCAAATTTATGCCATAACAGATTAACAGATGCTGTGGCTAAAATAATACAGAAATCTAGCAGATCTAAGGACAGCTGATTGAAAGCACCAAGTGGAAGTGCTAATCTTTCCCTGACTGGCTTGCCAGCCTCAGCCCACGAGCAGAACCCTCTCTACGTGCCCTGAGAAGATCAAAATCACCCCAAAAGGGTATTTATACAGACCTCTTTGGATTAATTATTCCATGATCAGTTTACCAGGAATTATTTATTATCAATCAGACACTGTTTCATTTTTGATCAAATGCTTATATGAAGATAAGCAAGTGATTTATGACGTAGTCTGTAGTCGTATTATTTTACCTTTATTAACCAATCAACCATTGAAGTTTAGTCAAGCAATCTACCCCATCTGCTCTGAAACCCTTCCATTTATTCCAGGATTTTCGTGGTAAAGTGCTCAGAGTGAGTGTTACCCTTCCTTTCTTGGCCATTTGAGATGTTAAGCCCAGCCATTAGTGAAATAAGTCCTTTCTAAGGCACCCATCTTTATTCCAAGGTTCTTAAACTGCCTAAGGAGTCCCCTTCAAGAGAGGTTGCTAGTCTGTAAAGATCCTCAGTAGTATAATACTGTGGCGCCTCTTTTATATTATATTGAAAACCCTTTATTACCAAACCAATTGAACCTTGCAACTGCTCTTATTAAATAATTTATTTGAGCTTCTAAGTGTTTGTAATTGCAATAATAATTATTATTATCATTCCAGAATTTTTATCACTCTCTGTAGCTAAAAGACTGCAAGGTTCCTGGTATCAGAGAGCTGACAAAAGTGGTGAGATTTATCAAGTGATGAGAGTGATTAACCTTTGAGCACAATAAATTGATGAGATTGCTGAATCAGTTTTTTCCAATGAGGTTTGATGTATAATTTTTCCAATGAGGTTAGAGGTAGAAGGAGTTGAGGTTGGAAGCCAGGGTTGTATGAGGTGGACTGATGTGTGGTTGAGGTGGTGAAAGCCTTGAAATACTTTATGCCAATTACCCATTTATTTTCAGGTAACTCTGACACATTGTGATGGTATTTTATAGCCACACATTGGGAAATTTGTTGCAGTCTGCGTGCCCAAACTTGGGTGAAGGTTTTCTCAGCATTGGGTAAAATATTTCACACTCCAAGTTTAAGGATTATTTGCTTCATGCATTCAAAATATGTTTTTCCTCAGTACAATCTACCTCAGTCCATAAGTGTGACAAAAATAAAGCACAAAATCAATGTTTCCTTGCACTTACTAACTTTGGCTTGCACAAAAACCTTCCAAAATTGGAAAATAATGGTGCCTTCTGCTTACTCCCTTTGGCTTGCATAAAAAACTTGCAATCTTTTTCAATCAATATATACTTTCAAATCCTTTGCATTTAAAACTAATAAAAATTGACCATCAACTTGAGCTTTGCTCTTCTACCTTAGGTATAATCAACCCTTTGAATTACATTTTTGGTCACAGACTCACACTTGCTCTCACTCATTTCTAGATAGCCACATGAACTGAATATTTTGCAAATAGACTAGTGCCTTACCCTGAAAAAACTACATCTTCATATTTGAATTTTCCTCACATGAAATTCCTTCTTTTCTCATCCATTATGTCCTTGTAAATTCACATTCTATTGTCTCACACCTAAGCTAAGACTTTGGAAAAAACTGTAATTTTATATTATTTTCAAATTACTTTCCTGTAATTCATGGCCTCATTGCTTTCTGGCTGTAGCTGGCCATCAATCAGGTTGTATCTAGTCACCTTTGGATTACCTTACAAAGGCTGTTTTGCCTTCCCAAAGATTGCTTCCTCAGTTAGATAATTTCATAAATTCTTGCATTTTCCAAATCCAGTCATCACATTGGACTTGGGATTAGTTCCCTTCCATTGGAACACATCATCCCTCTCACTTTTTTCTGAGCCATTGGATCATAATTTTGCACTTTGCAGTTAGCCTTGCTATCTTGCATTAACTCTTACACTGAGTTTCTCCCTTTGCACTCACAATCATCTAAGATTGCCCATAGTACATGGGGTGTTTTTGTGACAGTAAATTAACTATCTCAATCCTCTATTATAGTTCTCCAACCTATAATAGATTCTTCTTTTACAATTTCACATACTTTCTCAACCAGGAACACTTTCCTCACCCCTTATAATGATGATATTTATTGGGTAGGGAGATCCAGTGCTTCACAGGCCCAAAAAACTTTTGATCCCATTCCTTCATCAAAATCTTGTTTGGTTGAACTCTTGACAATCCCCTAGCTCCTCAAATGGAAGCTCTGGTGGAACCTCTTGAGGAAATCAAAGAGGAAAAAAATTCCTCAAATGAAATGTTGACTTGTGGTAGATCAAGAGTTTTCACTAGTGCTCCCAAGACCAAAGCTTCAAACCTTCTCTCAAATTTGATCCAGGCTCTCAATCTAAATTCCTGGAACTCTTTTTTGAGTGGTCCTAGCTACCTTACTCTAAGAATGAAGAAGCCTGATCACCTTGAAGGGGAAAACTCCCATAGTTTTAGTTCCTTTCTACATTCCTGTAAAATCATCTTCTAAAATGATCCTCATAACTTCCCCTCCAATATACATAAAGTTATGTATCCTTCTTCCTTTCTAGGGGTTAGAGCCTTGCAGTGGTTCAAACCTTATCTCATACTACTGTCCAATACTAGTTCCACCCGTATTCTCAACAACTGGGAAAATTTCAAGAAGCAACTGTTCATCCTGTTTGGCAACCCCAACAAAGTGTGAAACACAGAATACAAGCTTGATAATCTAGCTATGAAGGACAATAATAGAGTTTCTGTTTGTATTTCTCATTTTTGAACCTTGCAGTCTTTCATCCAATGAAACAAGGCAGAACTCTTGTTTTATTTTTGAAAGGGTTTAACAGAAGGCCTCATTGAGCAACTTGCAGTTTGGGGAAATGAGGAAACCTCCTTTAAGCAGTTCATCAAACAAGTGATTGAGGTTCATAATGGCTATCACAAAAAGAACTTCTCTTGGGAAAACAACCCTGGATTGTCAATTTCCTCTTAAGGCAGATGACTCCTCAAGGAAAAATTTTAGAAATCCAAAGTAATCCAAACCAAATCTGACTTCAAAATTCAACTTGAAAGGGAAAGCTCTTTCAAAAACTAGAAATTTTTGGGACAAGGAAACTGCAATTCTGCAGAACAAGGAACGGCAAACAAGGGAAAAGGAAGGCTTATGTATGTATTGTGGAAAAAACCATGATGTAAATATTTTTTCAATGTGGCTAGACATCCAAAAAATTATCTTGTAGTTTTTCTAATACTTTCAAGGAAAACCACACATTATCAAAATTACAGCAAGTCAATCTTTGCACTTGCAAGTCACTTGGTGCTCTGAGTTCAAGATTTTTCCTCTTCCATCCCAAAAAAACTTCTTGTTTTGTTTTCATTGACTAGGGAGCTGATGTTTCTTTTATTAGTTCATCTTTTGCTACTTCTGAAAATCTTATGTGTTCTGAGATAGATATGTTTCCCATGTATTTAGTAAGTAGTGCAACCAAACCATCTCATTTGGTTTCCCCCAAGGGAAAGTGGAACTTTGAATTATCCAATTTTCCAAGGTTTGAATGGGATTTCTTCATTTTGGATATCCCCACAAGGGACAACAGTATTCCATGCCAAGACTTCCTAGCTTAATGGAATACAGATGTGAATTGGAAAGAAGGATTAATTATCCTTTGAACATTGCAACCGCAGGATGCTAAAATTTCTGCCAAACAGGAATTCAACAGCCAACCTGACACTGTCATTCAGTTGGATGACAATTTTACGCCTGTATATTTGCAATATCCTGACCTTCATTCCCAATTTCCCTCTTTATATTTAGGATTTATTGCTTATTTTTCCAACTTAAATCTTCCCTGTTTCTTTGAAGAGGAACAGGCGCCTACAAAAATTTGTATTATGATCTCCCTAATCCTCTTGAATTGTGCAAGCACTTCAAATCCGGTGCTCAAAGATGAGAAGATTTAAGATCACGAAATCATTTGAGAGTCTTTAATGTTGGTTTACATGACTTTTCTGACGTTCTTTCAGCTGTAAAAGAAGATGATCCAGGTCCTTCCTGTTCTTAGGATCACAGGATTAAATTTACTGGCTCACCTCTGCCATCAGGACCAGTCTACTCACTCTTGAAGCTAGAATCAGTGGTGCTTCAAGAATACATTGTGGAAAATACATTGGAAGTATTCCTTTGACCAAGAAATTCCAATACCAGCTTTAATGTCCTATTTCTTCTAAAGAAAAACAGCAGCATTTGCATTTGTGTTGACAACAAGAAGCTGAACCAGGTAACCTTGAAGAATTCCTATCCAGTACCCCCCATTTTACACCTCCTTACTCTCTTCCATGGAGCTTCTTATTTCTCAAAGTTAGACTTGGAGACGCCTATATCCTAATTTGCATTGAAAAAGGTCATGATTATTTGGCTGCAATGAGAACCTGGTTTGGCAGTTATGAGTATAATTTCATGCATTTTGGCCCCTGCAAAGCCCCCTCCACTTTGCCAAATTTTTTCAAAAACATTTCTTCTGACCTTGTAGCAAAATACCTCATGGTGTATCTTGGTGATATACTTGTCTACTCAGCAAATCTTCAGTATAACATTGCACATGTGTTAGATGTGCTGCAGCAATATTGGAATGATAAACTGTTTGCAAAATACTCAAAGTTTGAGTTTAATACCCATTCTCTTCAGTTTTTATGTTTCATAGTCTTGCAGCAAGGACTATCAACGGACCCTGCCAAAATTGAATGCATATTGGACTGGCCCGCACCTTCTTCAGTCAAATCCCTTTAAATTTTCCTTGGCTTCAGTAATTTCTACAGGAGTTTTATTGAGCATTAGGCCATGAAAAACATGAATCTTACTTACCTCCTTCAAAATTACACTCCTTTCATTTTTATGGAACAAGCTGCTTTAGAGTTTGAAGCTCAAAAATAAGCATTAAACACTGATCCAATACTTGCACATTGTAACAAGCTAGCTTGAACTATTGTTGAAACAGACAACAGAAACTATGCAATTGCAGAAGTAATCTTGTGTGTTTCTTGCTCTTCCTCTCTCTTTCATCCTGTAGCCTTTTATTCTTGCAAATTTCTTGCTTGAGATCTTGATTCAAAGATTCATGACAAGGAAATCCTTGAAATTTTTTACTGCTTTAATAAATGGGGCTCATACCTTTTGAGTCTCATGTAACCCTTTAAGGTTCTAAATGATCACAATTCTCTTAAATACTTCATGAGCTGAAATTCCTTACACCCAGATAGCCAAATTGGGCCAAATACCTCCTCAAGTCAAACTTTACAATCAATTACCCCCTTGGGAGACAAGAGGTAGTCCTAGATGCTTTATCATGTCAGGAAAAAATTTACCCAGGGAGGCGGGGGAGCACCTTTTCCAATAACAACCCCAGAAACATTGGGAAACTCTTCTCTCATCAGTCTGTACAACTCAGTTTGATCATCATTCACATTGAAGACACGGATTCCAAGCTTTAACAAGCTCAACTCAACAATCCTAAGTGCAAAAAACTTTTCAAGAACAAAAAATTATTAGATAGTGACTATAGTATTGACAAAAATGACTATTTAGTTTATAAAGATCATATAGGAGTACATCATAATCCTTGAATTAAGTTAGATATATTTGAGTTTTTGCAGGACTCTCCACTTTCTGGTAATCATGGGCATGATAAAACCTACCAATTAATTGCACAAGACTTCTATTAGCCTGGTATGGTCAAGGAATTAAAATACTATGTTAGCGGATGCTATGATTTCAATTGTAACAAGTCTCAAAACAGCAGAAGTATTGGCTGCTCCAGCCACTTCCTATCCTTCCTGTTCCTTGCAACTCTTTTTTGATGGATTTAATTTTTCAATTACATATATCTAGTTGATATGATGATATTTTAGTAGGAGTAGATTTCTTCTAAAATATGGCTTTATTTCTTCCCAGTACTGCGGCTGCCTCTTTGGAATAACTAGCTTATTTATTCATAAAAAATGTATTTTTGAAACATGGCCTCCCTGATAATCTAGTTAGTGATAGTGCATGTTTGTTTTTCTCTAGCATCTGGACCTTTTTATGCCAAAATTTGAAGATTGCTTGCAACTTATCAATGGCTTACCATCCCAAAACAGATGGGCAAACCAAGCAAGTTAATCAAGTTCTCAAACATTATCTTTGAATGTACATCCCCTATCAAAGGAACCACTGGTTTCAATTTCTCCAATTAGCCAAATTCTCCTAAAACAACTCTGCTCATTCCTGAACCAAACAGTTGCCCTTCCAGATTCTTTATTGTAGAAACATGAACTTTCCTTCTATCCATGTAGAAAATTCTCAACCCACTACCAATTAACTTACTCATATCCATTCCCTTCAATCACAACTCTTTTCCAACCTCAAAGCAGAAAATCAGTGCTACAAGGAGCAAGCAGACCATCTTCAATGTCCAAGATCATTGAAAGTGGGAAGTAAGCCATATTCTGGATTCCAGGGTACACAAAGGGAGACTTCAATAACTTGTGAAATGGACTGGCTTCCAGTCCAAAGAAGATCACACCTTGTGGAAACCAACCAATCAACTTTGCAACCCTCCTGATTTGGTTTGAGGCTTTCATGCAAATTATCCTTGCAAACCTTTCCAATTTTAAATTCCATCCCATCCCATCCCACTTTGTATTTGCATCCAATTTCTTTGCATCTCTCATTCCATCCCATCCCATCCCATCTTCATTTATTAAAATTCTTTCTTTTTCATTTCCATTTTAAAACTTTATTTTGTATATTTATTTATTTCCTTATTCCAAGTAAAAACATTATTTTATCTCCCCAAAAAAATACATAATAATAATAATAATAATAATAATAATAATAATAATAATATGTAGTAATAATAATATGTAGTAATAATAATATGTAGTAATGATAATGCATAATAATGATGATAAAAAATAATAATGATACACAAAAATGATACATAATAATGATAATACATAATAATAATAATACATAATAATAATAATACATAATAATAATAATACATAATAATAATAATCAATAACAATAACAATAAATAATAATAATAATAAACCATAATAATAATAGTAATACATAATAAGAATAACAAATAATACATCTTAATAATTATAATGCATAATAATTATAAGACATAATAATAATTATACATAACAATAATAATTTACAATGATAATAATACATAATAATCATAATACATAATAATGATAATACATCATAATAATAATTTGTGATGATAATAATAAAAAAAATTATAATACATAATAATAATACATAATAATAAAACATAATAATAATAATACATTATAATAATAATACATTATAATAATAGTACATAATAATAATACATAATAATAATAATACATAATAACAATAATACATAATAATAATACATAATAATAATACATAATAATAATAATAAATAATAATAATAATACATAATAATAATAATAAATAATAATAATAATACATAATAAAAATAATACATAATAATAAAAATACATAATAGTAATACATAATAGTAATACATAATATCAATGAGGGTGATGATAAATTCACAACTTTCAGTCATGTGGGAGGTGTGAAGGGCCCCACACAAATCAATCAATTTGTGGGGACCCATACACACGTTGAATTGGTTGCTCCAAACACAATTTTCATTTTTTATTTTTTTATCTATCTATTTATTTATTTACTTATTTGGGGTTTTAAGTTTTTCACACCCCCAAAAATTGAAAACACGCAATTTTGACATCCCTAGAATTTCCTGCAACGTCCCCCACCCATATGGTAAACCTGAAAAAAACGCGATTTTTGGGGTTTGTCAAAAAAACAAAATACTGGGGGATAGTGGGGCATCTCAAAACCCCGTAGAATAAACACTAAGAATTTTGGAGATTTTTAAGGCCTTCAAATTTGCCCCAAAAAAACTGAAAAAAAACACTCCCCTTCTCAAATCATTTCACATTTTCAATCTTTTTTTACTGATAATTTTGAAAAATCTCAAGAGACAGAAAGTTTAGAAATATATCAGGGAATTCAAATATAATTTTTCAGGTGAATAATTGACCCTAAAAATCACCAAATGATTTTTTTGAGCACTTCACAATGCCCACTAAAATACTGCAACTGAAAATTTGGAAAATCTCATGGAAAAATTGTTATAATTATGGCCAGCAATTTAGCTTGGGAAAATGAGCAGTATGTAGAGAAAGAGAAATGCTGGACACCTTTTTTCATTAATTGCTTGATGGGCTCTCACAAATGGGGCAACACGTTGGATGATATTGTTGATGAATTCAATTGGATGATGAATGGATGATGGAAAACAGCAGGGAGAAGAGCTGCTCAAGTACAAAGGATTGGCCTCTTGTGAGCCCATGATACAACAAGCCAAAATGCAAATTTTCCGCCCCAAAAGAGCTCTACAGGCTCTACAGGCCTTGTTACTTGGTTTGGGCTACAATGGCATCAGTCCCTGTACCCTTACAACCAGCCTATTCCGTTCCTTTCTGGTGTTTCCACCGTTATGGGGCTGAACCAGCCCCTGTGCTGTTCAATACCTGGCTGGTTGTCTGTTACAACCAGCCCTGTTACTTATCTTAGCACTTGTACAGCCCTGGCCCCTCATATGGGCCAGGTGGGACCCAGGACTCACCTGAGTCCAACCAAAATCTCACCTGGGGGGGTTGTAACCGGCGGACATGCCCCCCCCCCTCTTTCTGTCAAATCCCTGGAGGGGGCAGTCAAACCCCCCTACCAGGGGCCCTGGGGGTCAATACCCTCAGGGCTTTGCTATGGTAAGTGGGCTGGGAGGTGGTCAGGTCCCCTCCAGCCCGTCGCTCCTCCCCCTTGGTAAAGGGGGGGGGAGAGTGCCCCTTCAATGGTGGGGGGTTGGCCAATTACCCCCCCACCACTGGTCACCTTGATGCAACCAGCCTGGCCACCTCTTTCAGTGGGGGGGTGATCAAGTCCCCCCCACCATGACCAGTTGCCCCTTGCAACAGGTCACTGGCTGTTTACAACCAGCCAGCCCTCTCCCTCCCCATTGCAATGGGGAGCAAGGGGAGGGGGAGGAGCCGGGATCACCAGCCCCAGGGCCGCCACCAAGAGCAGCAGCCGCAACAATGGCCCCATGCGGGCCGTTGGGCCCCATAGACAGTCCAAAGGCAAAAACAGCGGCCCCGAGCGGGCCGCGACACGGGCAGGGTTCCTGAGCTGGCTGCAACACGGGCAGGGGCCCCGAGTGGCCGCGACATGGGCAGCAGCCCCCAAGCGGGCCGCAACATGGGCAGCAGCCCCAAGCAGGCCGCAACACAGGCAGCGGCCCCAACAGGGCTGCAATGCGGGCAGCAGCCCCAAGCGGGCCGCAACACGGGCAGCGGCCCCAAGGGGGCCAGGACGCGGTTGGCAGCCCCAACAGGGCTGAAAGACGGGTGGCAGCCCCAACAGGGCTGAAACACGGGAGGCATCCCCAACAGGGCTGAAACACGGGAGGCAGCCCCAAGAGGGCTGAAACACGGGCGGAGGCCCCAATGGGCTGCCCCAAGCCCGAAAACTAAGTAAGACATATTTTGGCGGGTCAGCCTGACTGGCCAAGAATGTCCAAAATAAAGTGTGGGCCCAATTATGCCCACACAAGCCCATCTGGCTGTATTTGCCAATATCCCCCACCGGGCCCGTTAGGACCCGTGTACCAATGAGCCTGTGTCACACATTTTGAGGCCAGTTTCCCCAAATAAGTGACATCCACACAGGCCTGTATGCTCCATGTGAGTTTCCAATGGGCCAGAGAGGCCCATATGTGCATCCCATTTGGATTACACTTATATGTAGCAAACCCGTAAGTGCATATGTATTTTAACACACCCCCTTAATCCAAAAGGGGTGACATCCCCATATTTGTCGCAAAGCCTTGATTCTTGTTCCTATCTAAAGCCTTAGTCAGGATATCAGCAATCATTGCTCCAGTGGGAATTTAAATCAACACAATCTCCTTGCAGTTAACTGCATTCCAAATATAGTTATAGTGAGCATCAATATGTTTTGATCTTGAATGGATCACTTGGTTTTGCGCCAACGCAATGGCACTCTGGTTATCAGAACACAACAATGCAAACCCTTGTGGTTTATGTGTATCCTCTAAGACTTTTCTCAACCATTTTGCTTCCCGTGAAACTGCTAAGTAAGCTCTCTACTCAGCCTCTGTTGATTAAAGACTTATTTCTGACACCTTCTTGGACATCCATGACACAAGATTGTTACCTAAGAAGAATACAAAACCACTTGTTGATTCCCTAGTGTTACCATCTTCCCAACTTGCATTGGAATAACCAACCAAATCAAAGCTTGCTGACTTTTTAAAAAACAGTCCCAGACTGTGTGTTCCTTTAAGATACCTCATAAATCTCTTAAACGCTGACCAATGCCTCATGCTTGGCTTCTCTCAGTGTTGCAACAAGACACCAATTACAAAAACAATATTGGGCCTTGTACACTGCTGCAAATAATTAAGCAATCCAATAGCTGACCTGTAGTTCTTCCCAGATTGAACAAACTCCCAATACTCCTCATCTGTAGACTTCTCTAAAAAAATGTTTGACTGCATGAGAGTACCAAACTCCTTTTCATGATCTAAGCCATATTGCTTAAGAAGAGTTTCCAGGTAATGGCTCTGGTCTAACTTAATACCATTCTTGCTCTTACTAAATTTCATTCCTAGCACCAGTTGCACCAGACCAAGATATTTTATCTTGAATTCCTTTTTGAGTGTCTCCATGACTCTCTCTTTACTATTTCCAATAATTATAATTTCATTGACCCATACCAACAAAATTGCATCCTTTCTTCCAAAGAGAAAAGGGTCAGCCTCAGACTTCTTGAAACCAATATGTATCAGTTTCTCACTCATGGTATTAGACCACAAGCTAGCTGCTTGCTTCAATCCATAAAGGGATCTACACAGCTTGAGGACAGATTCCCCTTTATCTGCTGAAAGAAAAATTCTAAAAAATATTTTCTTCATGATTTCTGGTTTAGTCTCTACTAATAATTCACAAAAACCATCAGGGATTGAAATATAAACAGTGTCCTCCTCTCCAAGTTTTGCATTCAAGTATGCTGTTACAAAATCAGCTTGTCTAATTTCTTCTCCAAACTCCACTACCAGAGCAATGAGGTACCTGAAGGTGGACAGCCTTCCAGTTGGTAAGAAAGTTTCTTGGTAATTGATACCCTCTCTCTGCTTGAAGCCCTGTCCAACGCATCTAGCTTTGAATCTTTTCAAAAATCCATTTGTGTCAAACTTCTTCTTTAACACCAATCTAAACCCCACAATGGGCTTTCCTTTTGGAACAGAATCTGGCTTAACCACTTCAAAGACAATTTTATTTCCTAGAGAATCAAATTCCTCAAAAATAGCACTCTTCCATTTGGCTCTCTCATCAGAATTCATAGCTTGGCCAAAGCTATTTGGGTTAACCCTGTTACCCATTTCTGAACTCAACTCCAGGACTTCATTGAGCATACGCCGTTCCTGAAATGTATCTTCCTCATATCCTGCGGCAGCATAATGGGACTTCCACTCCCCATACCTATCAACTGGTACTCTAACCCTAACACTCCTTCTTACTGGAGGTGGAGGCTAATCAGGTGCCAAAATAACGGACTCCCCTGAAGTGGGCACTCTACCCTCTGGTGGCACGTCTGCCATCTCTTCATCTTCTGGAACCACATGTTCCTCACCTTTGCTGGGGAAATAGGTGCTAATTCTATTTCTTGCTGTGATT
Source organism: Puccinia polysora (assembly GCA_025617555.3). NCBI lineage: Eukaryota > Fungi > Basidiomycota > Pucciniomycetes > Pucciniales > Pucciniaceae > Puccinia > Puccinia polysora. The sequence continues at coordinate 18,242,741 of CM062635.1, forward strand.
TGTTCACAACAACTTCTTCACTCCTTTTGAGAGGAAAGGTACTTTCATCAAATTTTACATCCCTACTACGGATAAGCTTTCTTGTCCTTGGACCATAGATCCTATATGATTTACTGATTCAATCATAGCCTACAAGTGCCCCTGTTCTTGCTCTAGGGTCTAATTTTCTGACCATCTTATTATGGTGGACACTAAAATACACCAAGCAAACAATTGTTCTTAGGTGTGATGGTTTGGGGTACAACTTCCAAAACTGATAATGAGTACCATTCCCATTAAAACTTACAATGTTATGCAAAAGACAGACTGTTCACATCAACTCAGCCCATAAGAACTTTGTTAGACCAGATTGAGACATAATAGTTCTGACCTTGTCCAGTAAAGTCCTATTCATTCTCTCAACTATTCCATTATTTTGTGGAGTACTTGCAGTAGTGACTATATGAATGATACCATAATCTTTCAATAACCTCTCAAACTCTTTACTCACAAATTCACCACCTCCATCAGTGATAACCCTCTTGATGTCCTTCATTAGCCCACTCTGTTTCCAGACTTTGAAGATTATAGAAACCTCCTCTGTGGTCTGATCCTTAGATCAAATTGGTTTAACCCAAACATAATTAGTTGCAGTATCAATAAATTGATGAATTATCTTGCCCCACCAAGGGACCCCGGTGTGAATGGCCCTGCCAAATCAATGGAAAATTCCTCTCTAGGAACATTGGTGCAATCTCTACTCTTTGAGAACACATTTCTAGTCTTAGCCGCTAAGGTACAACTCTCACAGTTGCTGTCCTTTACCTTATGGCCACTTCTATTGTGAGCAACAGTGCTCAAAGCTGAGATTTTGAAAAAGCTTGGACACAAAAGATTGTTCTGAAACAGTCCACTAAGAACAGTTCTCCCATTCATATCAATAAAAAACTTATCTTCTTTAAGTTAAAGAATCTTTTAACCTTTTTTCCACAACACTCCAAGGGACACAAGGTTATAAGGTAACTCTGGTACATAGAACACTTTCTCAAAAGAAATTTTGAAACCCAAGTTATTTGCAAGAATAACTTTTCAAATTCCTTTGATCTGAATTGTTCTTCCTTTCTGGCAAATATTTGCAACTCCATCATAATCACTAAGATTTGAAAATAAATTTGGTTCAAAGAACCTGTGATCTTTACAACCAGAATCAATCAAAACAAGAACATCCTCCTTCAATTCTCCTAATAGGAAAGAAGCTTTATCAGTCACTGATAAGTTCTCATCCTTGAGGTTAAGATTACTCACTTTGTAATTAATCAAGTCCATTTCCTTTATACTCATCAATTTTGGCCTTCTTGTTGGGGCCTTCTTCCCCAACAACCATTTCCATTGGACCACCAAACGCCACCATTGCAACGTTTTAAGTAGTGAGATTGACCTCCTTGTCATTCTCTTTGGACTTCTTCCTCTGCTTGGCCTCATTGCAATACTTAGCATAATGCCCCTTATTCTGACAATTACAGCATAAGACCTTGGACAAATCCTTTTTTGCCTTCTTCCAAGATTTTACAGTCTTTCCAACAAGGGCCATTCCAGAACCCCCCTTCATCTTGAAATGAAGATCATCCTTTTCAATCCTTTTCAGCACATCCTCCTCGCCAGGAAGAGGACCCAATTGAGATATGATTCTTACTAAAGAATCAAAGTCCTTTGGTAGCTTCTGAAGGATTAAGAGTGAAAAAAACTCATGATCCATGTTAAGTCCTGATGAAATAAACTTGGCTATGCTAGACCTAGCATCTGCAACAAACTGTTTACAATTTGAATATTGTAAGTTAAACAGTTTATTGAAAGCTATACCCTTCTGGTGAAGAGAATCACCAGCATACTTGGAATTAAGAAACTTCCAAAGGATGCTGCCCCTCCTCCTCTCATCCTCCCTGAGATTATTGGAAACCCATGTCAAAGGATTCTCATCAAGATGCCTGAGGATGAGATGATAAGACTTTTTCTCCACTTCTGAACTTATCAAAGTGTCATCTTTATCCATTATTGCCACACAACAGATGTTTTCCAGCTCACTATACATAAGGAGAGCCCAATCATTATAATTATGACTGTTCAGAAATATCTTGGTGGAGCTAACATCAGGGATATAGGACATCTTCTTGGAAAAGTTGAGGTCTTTGAGGTTCTCCAGAGTAAGGTGCAAGGGTCTAGATGGCTTGGAAGTAATGATGATGTTGGTACTGATAATGTGTTATAATTATGGCCAGCAATTTCACATGGGCAAATGAGCATTATTTAAAGCAAAAGAAATTCTGGACACCTTGTGTCAATAATTGATTTATGGTCTCTCACAAATGAGGCAACATGTTGGATGATATTGTTGATGAATTCAATTATATGATGAATGGATGATGGAAAACAGCAGGGAGAAGAGCTCCTTAATTACAAAAGATTATCCTTAATAAAGATGACCTTCTGGTTGAGCTTTGCTGCAGCTAGTCTTCCTCTGAAGAAGATTAAAATTCCAGATAAATTGATCCCCATTGCCTTTCAGTCTCTTCCTCTGAACCATGAAATTCAGATTCTGATCCTGCCAACTTTTAATAACAATTCATCTTATTTAGATAGTTCATTAAGCCCAAAAAATGAAGATTTTCCAAAAGAAATGACTTAAAAGCTTTCTTTCCTCTTATTTGGAACCCTTACAGTCCTATTTTCCTGCTTGAGTTGTTTTTCAACATTCTTGAACCAAGATATTTCTCTCCACGTATCTGTCAATTTTTGCCAGACCCTACTTTTTTGTAAGCAAATATGTTCAAGTCTTGGCTTTGATCAATATTTTGTGATCTTCCAAATGATATAATTCAATAGGCCACCTTGCTCATGATCTGGAGATTCCAAGATCATTGCATTCACTTTTTCACGTAACTGAGGAAGGCTCAGCATTTTTTCCATGTTGCGATTCCAAAATTCAACAGGATCAAGAATTTGTGAATTAGGAATAATTAATCAAAAAGCATTAATCACATAGATATTTGAACAATCCAACTTAAGCCAGCTTACAGAACTAGAAATGCAAGGGTCATAGACCAACCTCCACTGATGGTTAACAGCTTCTGGTACCACAGATCCTCTCAATGCTAGACAGTCACCTATTTGGTGGGAACAGGGCAAACCCGTAGTTGTGGAGTATGACTTTGTGCACACTTTGCCATCATGATCACGTTTGAAATTCTCAATTTTTTTCCTAATAAGCTCAATTGCCTCTAAAGACAATTTTTATCCCAATGGTAACAGTTCAGGTGGGAGAACTGTCCCAATGTTAATTCAAGGTTGTGTAGTGATGCATGAACTGATTTAATTTGATTCAAAACTGTTCTGTCAAGTTTTTTCCAAAAATCCAACATGTTTCCCAAAAATTTTGCAAGGAATAGGTTGAGGTTGCCCAAGAAGTTTTTTTGTTTCCAAAATCTGGTTTTATACAAGTCCATGCTGTTACAAACATCTCTTGGATATGTAAAATTATATTTTCCATCTACTAGAGCACATCCTCATAGTCTTTCAAGAATGCTATACAATTCAAAAGGTCGTAACCCAAAACTAAGAATAATAAGTAGCAGTTATTTGGACCTACTCTGTGTTCTGCATCATTGACCTCTGCCTCCTCCGTTGTCTTTGAGGCCCCATACTTTTCCAATAGAGTCATAAAGCTTTTACATCCTTCAACATCATTAACAAAGCACATTTTACGGTTTGCCTGTATGTTTCTAGACAAGTTAAAAGTGAAGCATTGTCTTGATGACTCTTGGAAACTAGATTCAATTGCACAAATTAGAGTTTATTCACGGTCCTTCAAAAATACTTTTGGAAGTCTCTCAGGATCATAAGCCAACTCCTCCAATGCATTTGCAGACCAACTTTAGAACTTAAAAATTTCTTTTTTATAAAAACAAGAGCTTTTCTGGAATTTTTCCAGTTGTCTTTCATTCATACAACATGCAATAGGGGGATTTAGTACTTATTTGTTTTATAATTACAATCCAACATATCAATATGATGGAATTGTTTGAAAAGCTTTAATGAATCTGGGTGGGACAAGAATAGGGCCTCCAAGTGACCCTCTCCACTGAATTTTGATGGATGAATCCAAGTTGATTCACCAATCTGTTTGTAGAATATGTCCATAACAATTTTCCCCTTCAGTTCTTCATGCACTACCTTCTGCTTAGTTTTATGGATTTCTTGGTCATCAAAATAATCAGCGCCATCAATCTTGCTCAATTTTTTCTTACTTTGTGATTTATTGAACCAATCAATCATGTGTTCTATTATATTGTCTAAGGTTACCCCAGTGATTCTGCTCAGTTAAGGATTAACAGAGGGATGTTCTGATGGTTGATGTTTATGTTGAGTTTCTTTGTAGGAGAGTTGCCACAAAGGGTCTGCCTTTGTGCAAATTGCACTGATTCAAAACTTGCACCAAACCTTCCTTGTGTGAGTTTGCCAAGACTGTTTGGTAAGGCGTTTTTCCAAGTAGGAACCATGTCAATCACAGGCCAAATCCACATATTTCTATTTTTTTGAGTTAAGAACCGTCAGAGGGTAACCATGCTCCATAGCCCATATTTGAAATATGTTTGGCCCCTCTTCCCTAGTAGGAAAGTCTCTCATGGGAGGTGGTTCAAATTTTTATAATTATGGCCAGCAATTAGCTTAGGAAAATGAGCAGTATTTAAAGCAAAAGAAATCCTGGACACCTTGCGTCAATAATTGCTTGATGGGCTCTCACAATGTGGCAATACGTTGGATGATATTGTTTATGAATTTGATTGGATGATGAATGAAAGGATGGAAAACAGCAGGGAGAAGAGCTCCTTAAGTACAAAAGATTGGCCTCTTGTGAGTCCATGATACAACAAGCAAAAAGGCAAATTTTCAGCCCCAAAAGAGCTCTACAGGCTCTTCAGGCCTTTTTACTTGGTTTGGGCTACATCAGCCCACATGGTATCAGTCCCAGTACCCTTACGACCAGCCTATTCCGGTCCATTCTGGTGTTTCCACCGTTATGGGGCTATCACCTGGCTGTTTGTCTGTTACAACCAGCCCAGTTTACTCTTATTTCCTTACTTACAGTCTGGTTTCCTCATGCAGCCAGTCCCTGGCCCCACACCCCCCACCGCTGGTTGCTCTCTCTGCAGCCGGAATTGTCATCCCCTGGGAAAGGGAGTGATGAAATCCCCCCTGCCCTGCCCAACTGCCTTGTTGCAGTTGGTTGCTGGCTGGTTCAACCCATCCAGTCACCCCCTCCCCCTTGCAATGGCAAGCAAGGGGAGGGGGAGGGAGATGGGGCCGCTGGCCCTTGCTCCAGCAGCGGTGGCCGCCGTTTGCAACCAGCCGAGCCTGCGCGGGATCCCTTGACCGCCGCAACAGCCCTGCGCGGGCCTTTGGGCCCCGCGTGGGCCAAACCAAGGGATAGAAGCGGCCCCAAGCGGGCCGCAGCACAGACAGCAGCCCCAAGCGGGCTGAAACAGGGGGGGCGCCCCCAATGGGCCGCCCCAAGCCCAAAACCTCAGACAAACACACTTTGGCGGGCCAGCCTTTCTGGCCAAGTATGTCCAAAATAAAACTTGGGACCAATTATGCCCACACAAGCCCATCTGGCTGTATTTGCCCATATTCCCCACCAGGCCCAATAGGGCCCATGTACCAATGAGCCTGTTTCACGCGTTTTGAGGCCAGTTTCCCCAAATCAGTGACATCCACACAGGCCTGTATGGTCCATGTGAGTGTCCAATGGGCCAGAGAGGCCCATAGGTGCATCCCATTTGGATCACACTTATACATAGCAAACGCGTAAGTGCATATGTATTTTAACACAAGTGGATTCAGTAAACATTCATTGGTTATTGTCATAGTTTCATAGGTGTCATACTTTCATAGTTTCATAGTTTCATAATTCCAATCCCTCAATTAGTCTTGATCAAATTAATTCAGGCAAAGACCTCAGCAAAATAAAATGTTACTCACAGCCAGAGTTAAAATCTAACTGTGAAACATTTTTTTCCTCAATTGTCACCCTAGATGAGGATGCAATTGGGGCTTCCAATGTTTCATTACCCAAATCCTTTTTTCCCAAAGCTTTTTTAATGGCACTATTGATGTAGTCCTTCTAAGCAGCCATGTTACAAGGAGGGCTTGCCACTGTTCCCATAATGCAAAAACATTTCAATTCTAATTCAGTATTCAATCCAACTTTCAAATGAACAACTGCAAAGTTTTCTGACTTTTGAGTTAAGAAAGATGTATCAAATTTAACTTTAATATCTAGGAAACTTCAATTGATTTCACTTTGATTTCACTTTAATATGGCTTTGGTATTTCTAGGTATGTTCCAACTGTCCCACATAGTATATGGTGATTCCAAATTTGTTGAATTTATCAATGTTCTCTCTTCTTGTTTTATTCTCAAGTCTCTTTTCTTTCTGTTCTTATTCTTTTGTTTCCTTTCTTCACTCTCCAATGTGTTCCAATGTGCCCCAACCAACCCACCACCACATCACTTTCAAGCGCTAAAACAGATTGCTTGAGATATTCTTTATCAAACTCACTCCAATCACAGGGAATTTCCAACAACATGACTTCACTTGTCTGCGCCCCTTTGAAACCAACTCTTCCTTAATTTATCTTTTCAATGTCGTTCTACAACTCAATCATCACCATCAACTACAAAGACAACCTTGACTCTTGTCAATCCAATAATAAATGCCAGCCAGCTCAAACTTAGTTAGATAAAATAAGACTCAACTCCTTTTTCAGTCAAAGAACACTAAACCCCAACATGATCTTACAGTTCTTTGAAGGAGCCACCTTCAACTCTATCAACTTTGTCACAGGTATGGCCTTCCCACAACTGGCTACAATTACTCAAGTCTATTCCAATCTCTATTGATCTCTGGCTCTCACCTTCATCCAGTTGTTCTACTGTTGGTTATTTTTGCTTTTTGTTGTTTCCTTTTTTATTGATTGTTTCTCAAGCTCATAATTTTCTTTATCTATTAAATCTATTTAGCCTTTTGTTGGTTATCAATCATTATTTTTTCTCAATTTGGGTTGAGGGAACCCAAGTGTGGTCCAGGGGGTGCCCAAAACTCTGGCACAACTTCTGGGGGGTTGTGCACACCCAAAAAAAGTGGAATCAAGCTGTGTACAGGGGTACACAGCTCAAAATTGCCTTTCGGGGGGGTAAAGGCACCCTATACAACCCCCTGGTGGTTGCACGTGTTTGGAACGGCCCCCACAGCTCAAATGGGCTGGTTATTTCCCTAAAAGACTACCACATGGTTGGAGCTGTGAATTTATCATCACCCTTTATTTAATTCATTGATTAATTAATTCATTGATTAATTAATTTATCAATTAAGTTGGTTTAATGGGATTAATGCTTTTTGATGGAGGATTCCTACTTTACTAATGTTTGATCCTTTTGAATTTTGGAAGGTCGATGATCATTAAATGCTCAAAAATTCTCAGTTAAATGAGAAGCTCAATGCAATGATCTTGAATCATCCCAATCAAGATTATTATGGGATGTTGAAGCACTTGACGAAGGAGACTGAAAATTATCAATCAAAGCCAAGATTTAAACCTAAAGTCTTGCAATCAAGCAGATGCCGGCCAAAATTGACAGATACCCAGAGAGATCCATCTCAATTTGAACATGTTGAAAAGGAACTTTTGCAGGAAAATAGAATTAGAAGGGCACCAAACAAGAAAAGAAAAAAGATTCTAAGTCTTTGCTTTTTTGAAATGTTCATATTTTGGTTTAAGGAACTGATGATAATATGATGTTAATTTTCACTCAAAATCCACTGAATCAGAATCTGAATTACATAGCTCAGAGGAAGGGACTTAAATTGAATTAGATTCACTTCATTTGGAAAAGAAATCCTCTTCAGAGGAAGAAGACCCGCAGGAAGCATCAACCAGAAGCTCATCTTTGGTGACTATTAATGTGATTAATTAATGTTTACATAATTTCTTGGGTGAGGTTTGGGAGATTGATGAATCAGATTTTTCCAGTGAGGTTCGAATTAGAAGTAGGTGGGAAACAAGGGTTGTATGAACAGGAAAAATAAATGGAACAATGCGTGGTTGAGGTTGCAAAAATATTTAAATACTTTATATGGAAAAAAAATGATTTATTTTTAGGTAACTCTGACAAGTCTGATATGAAATAAGTGGGGTTTTTTTGATTTTTAATGGTGTGGTGGAACTTGGAGTATTTGGCTGAAAACCACCATTAAAAAAATGGTGGGTGCACTAATCTAATATAAACTAGTTTATATTTTAATATTTTTACATTATTAATCACTGGTCCAATAAATAATGACAATGAAATATTTTTTGACCAGTATTTCCCTGCCAGACCCTAAACTTTCAGCCTCCTATATTCCAAAATAATTGAAATTTCTAAGCTCATAGAGGTGGTAAGCAATAACATAGATATATTATTGAAATTGGCAGGGAAGATACACATAAATATGAATATTTTTAGGTGCAAGGGGAAAGCTTTGGTGGTTGATTGTTAAAATTTTAATTAATACTAAAATCTAAAGAGTGGCCACAGTTAAACTGGTTTTATTTAGAGCCTCATCTGCAGAGGATTAAAAATATATTACATGATCCTGGTAAGTTGAAGCCTTATTAAAGAGGTTACTGAACAGTAAAAACATGGTATGGCAGAGCCTGGGTGTGAATACATCTAAATTAGACCTGAGAAATTACATAAGTTCTTGGGTGAGGTTTGGGATCCAATTAATGATGGGAATTGTGGATTTAGAGTCATAGCTGAATTGCTTGGGTGCAATGAAGACAGTTGGTTTAAAGTGAGAAGGGAAATGTATGAAAAATCTGAGACATAAAGCATGCTACATTAAGATTCTTGTTGGTGCAAAACAGGTATAAAAGATTAAAAAAAAGACTTCATGTTGAAGACATAAATGAAAATATTCCATCTTAAAAATGGCTGGCTAAATTAGATATGTGTCAAATAATAGCAGACACATATGCCAGAACTAAATTTTTCATTTCATTGGAGTCATGTTGTACTTATACTCCAACAAAAAAAGGTGTTACAGATCAATCAGAGACTGTTTATAATTCCTTTTTAAACAACAACCACTGGGCTCTATTAAAATTTGAGGGAGAAATGATTCCAATTCCACCCATTGTAGCAAATCCCGCTGCTTTCATTTCAAAGGAAGATTCTGGATGGTTTGATCATCTCAAAGATCAACTGCCTGTGTATTCTAGATCATAGACTTCAGTTATAGAGTTCATGTCATCAATTGGTTTCCATATGACTTGAAATTCTGATGCATCTAACTTGTGATTCTATTAAACTAAAGGGTTATCACATTTCAAACATCATTATTTTGAGTGTAAATTTGAGGTAACATCATCATGTCGAGTGTTTTGAATGAGATTTTATTGGTGATTCAGTTCAACTTTTGTTGGGCTGATCCCATCATAATGAGTATTTTCACTTCTTTTGATGGGATCAGCTTAAAAAAAGTTTAACTTTTTTTTGGTGTTTTTAATTTGTCACCACTGCACTCCTCAATGTCCACGCCCCGCCTTATGCTACCGCTGCAAAAAAACCAAATCCGTCAATCTCAACCTTTCTGTTCATCCCCAGAAAACCCGGCTCCAACTTGACAACCATCCGCACTCCACCTCCCTGAATTCGGGCTGGGGCCTCTTGCTGGTCTTCCTTTTCTGTTCCTTTCCTTCCTTTTCTGGCTCTCTTCACTCAAACACTTTGCTTCTTGCCTTGACCCTCACTCCCCAGTCTCACCATTCTTTCTCATCCTCCTCATCCAACTCATCCTCAACTACCCTTTTTCCCGATCATATTCATCCTCATCCAACTCAGCCTTGACTACCCTCATCCTCATCCAACTCATCCTCAACTACCCTTTTGCCCATTGCTCTTGATCAAACCTATTCATCCTCATCCAACCAATCTCAACTGCCTGCTTGCCCATTGCTCCCAATCAAACCTATCAGATACTTGATCAGATGTGAGGAATGAATCATCAATCCACTAACACCATTTCCTTCATTGATGCTGTCCCATTGTTTATGCAATCTTTTCTTCTTTGATCAGACTTCTCCTTAAAATTCTTCACGACCTCAATTCCTTTTCACATCACAATCTCATTCTTTTTCATTGAATAAATCATTTCATGTCTAGAAAAGATCGCGGGTAATATCTCTCATTCTTCACCTTGTTTTCTCACTTCTTGTTCACTGGTTGATCTACTGTGATTTGTTTCAGTTTCATTGGTCTTAGTTTTGAAATAAATTAAACTTTAAATATTCAGGTTATGACAATTCAAAGCCAAAAGCACTGGAGAGAAAAACCAAGAAAACAATCCCTACAGACCAATGGAATCTACCCAGAATCTCTTTAAAACACTCACCGACTCAATTCCTACATTGTCATACTCCAATTTCTCCTTATGGAAATCAAAGATTCACACCATTCTATATCTCAAGGGCATCTCCCACTGGCTCAACTCATCCAAACCCAAAAAATGTCCCCCTGATTTGAAACTTGAAATTGTTGGATACCTCCTGGAAAAACTAGACAATCAAACATACTTCAATTATGTAAAGGATCATTACCTCACCAATGGAATTGAACTGTGGAAATCCATCAACAAATACTACGGTTCATCCCAAACTGCTAATTTTTCAAGGGTCTTCTTCAACTTCCTCAACCTACAGTTTGACCCCAAGAAGTTTGAGAAGTTCATAACCAATGCAAGGGCATACCTACTTCAGATTGCCGGGATTGGGATTCAGATGGACAATGATATAGTTTCATACCTTCTTCTCTAAAAATTTCCACCTCAACTTGATCATCTCAAGACAACCATCCCCCACTCTCTTGGATACACCAAAATTGATGGGGATCTTGTGCTTTGACACCTCAATCAGGTCAAGAATGAATTATTAGCAAGCTCTTATGCATCAGCCATCTTGAATTGTAACAAGTTCATCAAGTGCAGGTCCACATGGCACAACACACAGGCCAATCATGATCACAGCAAATGTTGGTGGCTGTATCCTCACCTTCAACCCAATGGAGGAGGACAGAACAATGGATTGGAATCTGCATCATCCCCTTCTACTTCACACCCTCAGAAAAACCCCTCTGCTCACCTAGCATAAAGCTTTGCAATGGTCAGTTCCCGTTCATTTAATTGAAATTGGATTCTCCTTGACTCTGGGGCCTCCATCTGCATGTTCAACAATTCCAACTTATTCTCACAAATCCTCCCCAAAAATACCAAAATTCAAACAGGAAACCCCAATGCTCCAATTCCCTCACTAGGAATTGGCACAGCAAAGCTGACAACAAGTCTTTCCCTCCTAAATTTACAAAACTTGCTTTACGTCCCAGAACTGGCAATCAATCTTGTGTCACTAGGTCAACTGATTATGGAAGGCTGCTCCTTATCTCTCCTCTCCTCAAATAAATTTTTAGTCATCTTCAATGGAAAGAACATCCTTACCAGCTCCGTTGAGGACAATTTACTCTTCATTGAGGAGTCACCATCCTGGTTTCACTACTTCCCTTGTTTGTTTGTCTCTATTTCAACCATCCATAAATGCTTCTGTAATCTCCACACCAAAAGAACTCATCTTCTGTCCAAAGACTTTCCTAATGTCAAATGGGACATGATCAAATGTGTCTCATGCGCAAAAGGGAAGATAGCTTGACTGCCCTTTACCAATCATCTACCACCCAGCACAACCCCCTTCAAAAAATTACATGCAGACGTGTGTGGACCAATTCATCCCTCCTCTCTCTCTGGTTTCAAGCACTTTCTACTTCTGACAAAAAACTTCTCCAATTTCAAGGTATGCATTCCAATTTGGAATAAATCCAACTTCACCAAAAAGATCATCAAGTTTGTCAAACTACATGTGAATCAGACTGGAAAGATGCTGAAAAACCTGCACTCAGACAATGGTGGCCAATTTTTCAACCATTGACTTAGTTCCTTTCTTATGGAGAACGGTGTGAAACACACCAAGTCTGAACCTTACACCCCTCAACACAATCCCTTTGCCAAAAGGGTAAACTAATCAATTCTTGAAGCAACCCAAACAACCATGATAGACATGAAGATACCTCTTTTCCACTGGGATGAAATAATTACCAGCAGTTGTCAATTACTTAATATGATTTCTCCCACAAAAGGAAAAAAATCTTCCTACAAGTTATGGACTGGCAAACCACCAAAACTTCACCTCATACAAGCTCTTGGATCAAAAATGGTGGTCCTCAATCAGTCATCCTTTGCTGGCAAGCTTGAAGAGAAGGGGTTGGAAGGAATTTTAGTTTGGTTTGACATGGATCTGAACTTGTATCAAGTCTATTGCCCAGGATCTTGGAACATTGTTTGTTTCAAACACTTTAAAATTGTTGAATGCCTCTGCCCCTCTGATTCTTCCCTTGATCCCTTCTCAATAATGGATTCTCCTTTTGATTACCTCCTAAACAATGATAAACTTTTCACTGACATTCTCAATTCTAATCCCCCACAGATTAATACCTCTACCACTCTCCCAAACAACACTCTCACATCATTTGACCCATCTAATCCTCCTCCCTCTCTCACCTCTGCACCATCTGAAAACAACTCCCAAAATGATCACAACCTTCACAACACCCCAATTTCACTCCACCAGCCCAACAATGAGCCTCCTCCAATCAATACAACACCACCCAACACGCCGTCAACACAGCCTGTCCACCTGCTCCGCAATCGTTTGACTCTCCAAAAACCTCAAAGATACGGTTTTGTTGCCAGATCAGTTACAAGAACCTATGATGAGGCTACCCAATCCAAAGATAGGGCTCACTGGATCCAATCCATGAACAAAGAACTCAATGGGATTGATCTGATGAAGGTTTGGGAAGGTTGTCACACAATACCCAACGGCAAGAGAGGTCTCACCACTGTTTGGGTCTACTGCATCAAGGACAAGCCTGACAACTCGGGAATTCACTTCAA